>CAUYPK010025933.1:0-76512 GCA_963574355.1 Loris lydekkerianus | reverse complement strand
TGCTGCACCGCACTGCAGGGAAGTGCCACTGAGACGCGGCTCCTCCTCCTCGCTCGCGTGCCTCCGTGCCAGCACTGTCCAGTCGCAGCTCAGGGACTGTCCGCTCCCCTGGAGGAATCGCCCAAGGATCCAACCTCCTGGGAGACAGGTCCCCAGACCCCTGAGTGAGGGTGGGGAAGGAGCACTGGGAGGTCAGCGCTTTAACCGGGGAAGTTAGAGTTTCACTCAGTTTTATGCTTAGCCATATGGCTGGTCAAAGAGGGCTGGTGCACCCTGTCGCAGGGAAGTGCCCCCTTGGTGTGACTTCCCTTCGGCTGTATGTTCCTCACTCTCATGCCTCAGAGTCAGCACTGGTCAGTTGCAACTGGGGCTCTGTCCACACCCCTGCCCTCGATAAATCACCCAGGGATCCGAACTCCTGTGGGATAGACCTCCAGACCTCCGTGTGAGTGGAGGGGAGTGCTGGACTGCTGGGAAAGATATTCAAAGTTTTATACAGTTTTATGCCTGGCAGGGGAGCACCATGGCACCCTATTAGGGGAGGTAGGACCAGTTTTTAGAAGGTCGCTCCCGTGAAATGAAGTGGGAGGGCTTTTGATTTCTGCCCTTTTGTTTGTAGGGCTCTTAAGCCAGATTCATGGGGGAGGGGGGACTCCCGTCCGCTTGGTGACAGATTTTGTACCTTTTGTTTGCGTCCTTGTGGTCTCAGCTCACCTCAGTGGTGTTGATGTGCGTTCTTCAACCTTCTCTCTTGGTACAGCTCGAATCCTCCAGGTTACTTACTGAATTTCTATCCTTTAACTCTCCTTCTGGATGGGAGCCTCTGTGGAAAGCTGGCTTCAGTCCACCATCTTGTCTCCTCCCCCTATAATAATTATTTTTAAACACCGATTAGCAAAAGAAGGAAAGACTTTGCTCTCATCTGTTAACATTTTCCCTATTGTCTCTTCCATGCTTGTTAGTTGACATTCCATTGTAAAAAGGATTTTTTCTTCTCTTTTATTTTTATGTAGCTATTTACTTATTAATTTGCTTTCTTACATCATCATGGACTATTCTTACTATTATTTTATCTTTCTGGATTATGCCCTTATTACTGTGGTTTTCATGGTGCTCTGATCCTGGCAGGTGTGTCCTTTGAAAGCCCCTGGCACTAGCCCTGGCTGCGTCACCCTTTGACCACTTCCCAACGGGTGACGTCCCAACCTCACTTCAGGCTCAGCCCCAGAATGCACCATCTCTGTAAGGAGCCCTCCTGTTACCTTTCCTTCTTTCCCCAGGGTAATACTTACAGGCTTCTATGGCTTGAAGTTAAAGAAAATTGAGATATTCCTTAGCTTGTCAGGTGAGCTAGGTGGGAAGGTTGTCCTGAGAAACCTCTAAGTGGAAGAAGTACTTGAGGGGAGATGTGGTGAATGCACCTGAGCCAGTGGGAGGTCCCCCTCAACACAGAATGAGGAAACTGCGAGTGAGCAGGAGTCGCCCACTTGTCACTCTCCTGGTCCCGGCTCCTTCACACACTGGAGAGCAAGAAGGGGCAAGAACTTATTAATGTAACTACGTTAACACCCTTGGAATTGTGAGGCTTAGATAAACCTGGAAGACAGATGGAGGTGTCACTTTTTAAAAATCTACCTCCCCTCATCCCTATAGAGAAGAATCATGAAATTTTCCTCATAGACCAATGGTTTTCAACTGGGAGTGATACTGCTTCCCAGCATCCTTTTGCCAATGTCTGGAAACATTTTCCTTGTCACAAGGCAGGAGTGCACTGCTAGCACCTAGGAAGAAGCCCAGGAGCCAAGGTTGCCACTGCAGTCACAGGACAGGCCCAAAGAACAAAAAATTATTTGGCCCAAAATGTCAGTTAAGGATGAGGTTCTAGATCAGTGGTTCTCAACCTTCCTAATGCCGGGGCCCTGTAATACAGTTCCTGTGGGTCGTGGCGCACAGGCTGAGAACCACTGTTCTAGAAGGATACCTCTCAATGATCTGGAAAAACTGTTTGGATATTTAAAACATTAACAAATGTTGTGTATTATATGTGTTACAAATTTTTCCCAGTTTATTTAATTTTATGTTGTATTTTACCTACAAAATATACTTTTTAGATATTTAGGTCTAATGGTGTTCAGGTGATGTCAGAAAACATTATTTCTATGTTTGATGTAATAAGTTTTACTAGCCCAAAATTGTAGAAATTTTCACCTCGTCTTCTGCTGTTTTCATGGTTTAGCTTTTATGTTTAGCCATCTGGAATTTATTTTGTGGTAAAGTAGATGGTGGGAATCTCAATTTACTTCTTTCTCTTAAATAGCTAGTTGCTCCAGCAACATGTACTGGAAAAACTCTATGCTTTCTTCACTTTGAAATAATCAAATTATTATTATTGAAATAATCAAATTATTATTATTGTCAAGTTGGCTTACTACATGTGCTACTGATAACTTTAACTCCAGTTGAGACATCTTTGAGCCCAGAGAACTCATTAAACACTCTTTCCTTCTTCATGTGGGACCTCAAGATGCTGTGACAAAGGCATAAATCTAGGGTCTCTCAGAATCTTAGCACCATTGCTTTTCCTAGAATAATGCAAAACAATCATAATACATAGTCTATGGTGAATATATTTTACAATGGAGAATCCCCTTTAAGCAGTAAAACAGAATTGGTCATTATGTATCATTCTTTTAATTTAGTGTTTGAATTCAAATAATATTTTATCTATAGTTTATGTGTTTACATTCATAAATCACACTTGTTTGTGATTTTCTTCTTTGGGTTTTGTCGGATCTCTCCGTGAAGCTAGTGCTGGCTTCATAAGATGCTGATGCTTACCTTTCTATTCTCATCAGAGAAACACTCATTCTTTGAAGTGTTGAAACACTGCACCTACGTGTCTGGTTTTTTTTGTTTTTTCTTTTAATTAAAGAGTTAGTTCTATGATGAGTCTTTCAAATGTTTAAAGATCATTGGTCTATTTAGGTTTATTTCTTCTTCATAAATAAAGTTTACCTCAGGATAATTTCCTTGAAAATCATATGTTTCACCAAAATTATCAAATTCATTAGCATAGATTTCCCTATGGTCTTTTATAGTTTTGTAATCTCATTTGTATCCAGGGTTATAGCTACTTTACTAATGTTGTATATTTGTGCTTAATTTTAGTTTTTGTTTTGGAACTCAGAACTTAGAATGGTTGTGTTCTTCTAATTCTTTAATTCTTTGGGGTGTTTTTTTTTTATTCTTTCATTTTATTTTTCAAAGATCTAGCCTTTATGCATGTATACTCTAAATTATTTGGTTTTCCAATTCATTAGTCTATACTACTATTAATTCCTTGCTTATTTTTTCATATATTTATTTGATCATGCGTTCCCCAACTTCTTGCTGTCCCTGACTTGTATAGAGTACTGATTTCAATTATTTTTATTTATAAGAAATACAGTTAATGCTCTAAATTTTCTAATGAATTCCATTTTGGCATGACTTGACTTAATTGTGTGGTTATGTTATTTCCAAAATGGTTCTATTTGTACGTTATAAATTTTATTAAATCATTATTGAAATGGTATGTGCAAAAATTATTAATAGAATATATGCTAGAGATTTTTTAAGCAAAAATAGTGGATTATAATCTAGCATTTATAAAATCAGCCTATTTTTATTCATTTATTCATTAGTTCAGCAAGTTTTTATGATTAAACACTTTATAATAAACCTCTTGAAAAATATAGTTTTGTAGGTAGATACATGCAGATATATGTCTGAAATATAGAGGGAGATTGATGTGTAAAAAATTATATTAAGTGCATTTACATATAGCTAAATAGATAGGCATGGAAAAGGTATGGGAAAAAATAAACCCAGACGTGGTCACGTGTACATGGCAGAATTGTTATCGTTGTTCTCAATATTTTTCTTTTTGTTTATTTCTATTTGTTACTTTTCTACAATTAACAGATACTAGATTTAAATAACATTGTTGATTTTTTTAATGTGTCTCCTGTTCAATGCATTGTTTGTGTTTTAAGGAATTTTGTCTGACCAAATAATCTAGGATGTAGAAAAAATTTAGGAATAAAGCAGTTTAATGCAAAATTAGAGATAAATGAAAAATGTATAATTTCTGCCCAACAATAGTCAATGAAATGGATCATGGAGAGGTACATATTGTATGATGTACCCAAAACGGCACATTACAAAATATACTTATGTGCATTTATGCATTTTCATAACAACAATACCCTCATGTGAAGAAAGCTGTTAACAAAATATGATATATAGAATGATTATACTTAGAAATCAAACATATTATTAGATACTCATAAAAAAATTTGGAATTTATACAATTTAAACTGTTTATTTCTAAATTATAATATTATGGATTTCTTCTATTCCTTGAGTAATGCTTATTTTTGTTTTCTACAATAAACTTGCATTCCTTCTATTATTTTTTAAAAGAGCTGAAAAGAATAAAGAGGTAGTGGGAAAAAGTAGTGAACTGCTGGTAATCGACATTTGAAAGAATGTTTCTCATTTAATCCCTGTGTGGGAGAAATTTCTAAAGTATTTTTTTCCTGGAAACTCTAATAAAATTGGATAAAATAGCAATAAGTAAAATGAGGGACTCTATGGAATTTTTATTGGATTTTTCTAACATAGAGAATGTGTGCATGTGTGTGAGACCTTTCTTATTCATGGACTGGAAAAGTTTTAACATTCCAGACAACATAAACTAGCATTATCAGCATGGATGCAAAAGAAATGCATCTTATTTTATTCAGAACCAAATACCTGGGGTGTTGCTATTAACAAATTCACTGATAAACTCAACCTATTTGTTCTTAACCACTACACCTTCCAGCAGAGCTGACTCTAGAATCACTGACAGGAAAACAGCTGCAATTAGTAAAAATACATGTAGACCTGTCTTGGAAAAATTTGTGGTTTTGGCAAAGTGATTGTAGAATTACAGGGAAAGTACAGTGCCCTGAGTGTCCAGATTAGATTGTTAATTACTTTAGAAAGCTATTTGACAATATATATCAAATAATTATATCATGTGAATAATATCCATACAAGTAAACTGACATATAATTGAAACTGAGTCAAAAAGTTCTCTGAACCATTTGCAAAGGGGAAACATTGGAAATAATCTGCAAATCTCATCATTGGGATAAGAACTGTTTAAGTTGCTAAATGTCTGCTCAATGGATTATGCTTTTAAATGAGCCCTGATGAAGACTTTCTAAGAAATAAATGCCAAAAAATATAAAGTTAAAGGAGAAAAATAGGCACAAAATTGTATATGTAATATGATTACAAAGTACGCAAAAATAAAACTATATACAAAATAAGATTAAAGGCAACATAACACTATATAACCTGGTTTCTGTAGGTTGTATGGATGTAAGTGATTTCTCATTTTTTTCTGTTTTTTTTTTTTCTGTATTTTCTAAATTTTTTATAATGAACATGTACTGTTTTCTTTTTTCCTTTTTATAGACAGGATCTTGTACCATTGTTCAGGTTGGAGCAATCCTCCCACTTTAACTTCCCAAGTGGCTGGAAATACAGGTGTGCACTAACATGTCTACTAATTTTTCAATTTTTTTTTTAGAGATGTGGTCTTGCTATGTTGCCAAGATGATTTTGAACTCCTGGCTTCAAGCAGTCCTCCCACCTCAGTCTCCCAAAGTACTGGGATTATAGGCCTGACATTGGGCTCAGCCAGAACATAGACTCTTTTATAAAAGGAAGCATAAACCGTCAAATTTATATTTTTAAAGATATTCCTGGAATATTTGAAGGTTTGTTATGAGTTTCATAGAGCCATTGCTTTTGCAGAAACCTGTGAGATTGCAGGAAATTGAATTTAGCATTTTAATATTTAATATTTTTTCTTTTTTCATTAGGCAAAGTAATTGTGGTTTTGTACCACGAATTTTAAATAATTATAACTATGCTCAGATATATCTTTATTAATCAAAATAGGAACCACTAAAATCAATACATCATTGCCAGTGAGAAATATGTTTGTTTCTTCCTGTAGCATAAAAATCTGTGCTTTGGGATTGGACGAATTCTTGGAAAGTATTTTCTGCATTCTTCTGGTTGTGGAAGCATTTTTCCTACAAAAAGTTGTTGACATGCTTGAAGAAGTGGTAGTTGGTTGGCCAGAGATCAGGTCACTATGGTCATGAGACAAAACTTCGTAGCCCAATTCATTCAACTTTGAGTGCTGGTTGTGCAATGTGTGTGGTCTGGCATTGTTGTGGAGAAGAATCAGCTCTTTCCATTGACTAATGACGGCTGCAGTTTTCAGTACACCTCATTGAGGGGACGGAACATGCTAGATGTGATGGTTTCACTGGGATTCAGAAAGCTGTACTAGACAATCCAACAGTAACCATGACCTTTTGGGGGGTGCAAGTTTGGCTATGGCAAATGCTTTGGAGGTTCCTATGGGTCCAAGCACTGAGCTTGGCATCGCAGTTGTAAAAAACCCACTTTGCGTTGCACATCACGATCCGATTGAGAAATGGTTCAATGTGGTTGAGTAGAGTAAGAGAAGACAACACTTGAAAAGACAATTGCTCTGATGTTTGGTGACTCATGAGGCACCCACTTATTGAGCTTTCTCACCTGTCCAATTTGCTTCAAATGCCGAATGGCTGTAGAGTGAGCTCTTCAGCAACTTCTCATGTAGTTTGCACAGGGTCAGCTTCCATAATTTCTCTCAGCTGGTCATTGTCAACTTCCCATGGCCAATCCCTATGCTCCTCATCTTCAAGGCTCTCATCTCCTTTGCACAACTTCATGAACCCTCACTGCACTGTACGTGTGTTAGCAGTTCCTGGGAGAATGTGTTGTTGATGTGGTGAGTTGTCCTCACTGCTTTATGACCTATTTTGAGCTCGAATAAGAAAATTGTTTTTTGTCTAACATCCTTTTCTTAGTCCATAATAAATATGAAATCAACAGCAAATAAGTCCTTTGCAAAAAATACATAAAGTGAGAAATGTGAATTAAAACGTATAACATAACCATATTCATTTTATGAAAGTATTCTAGGTTCAAAGGGCAAATTTCAAGAATGCAAAAAGCACAATTACTTTTGCACCAACCTAATAATTTTCAAATATGCACCCTAAATCATTTTAGGGTTAATATGGAATCCAAAGAAATAAGCAGTACCTTACCTAATGGTAAAATATTCCTGAGTCTCCATCACCCTGACCCAACAATGTGTGAGGATATGCTCAAGGCCTTCCAAAACAAGGCTTTCATTCATCCTCTGCTACTCATATTCCTTGGCTGACCACACTAAAGGAACTGCTTAAGGTCTCTTGTTTTCTTCTCTTACTGTTAGTTGGCTGCTTTCCCTAAAAATGCCACCTGTGTTATTTGACAAAGTGGTACAGGAGGCAGACTCAGTGTGGTAATGGACACAGCCCTGGGGGAGGAAGATTGAAGTTTTAGTCCCAACTCTGCAACTTTCCAGCTATGTGACTTTGATAGACCTTTGATAACGTTTTGATAGATAAGTCAATGTCCTACTTAACTGCTAAAACAGATATAATAATAATAATAATAATAATAATAATAATAGTAGTAGTAGTACTTAAGTACTTACTCACAGGGTGGTCGTGGGTATTAAATGAGACAATGCCTGTCATCTTAAATGTTCAATCGGTATTAAGTGTTAATGTATCCTATTCGGGTAACTTGGTAAGAGCTTTAGTAGTTCCCAATCCTAGTGTGCATCTTAAAAGGCACCAAATAAAGACACTTCTTTGGGCACATGACCTTTATATTTTCATCTTCTTGTTTGTATTTATCAGCTCCATTTATTCTGGACACTCAAAATCATTTTTTGAAAAAAATGTTTTGAGGCCTTGAAATGATGAATTTTGATATTTTATATCTTACAATATTATTTTATACCTTTTGATATTTTATACTTTTGCTCATAGAGTTATTGTGCTCTTTCTTGGAGTATATTTCCTCACTCATGAAATAACAGTGGAGGTCTGTGGTTGTAACAGCAATTCTGTAACAGCAATTCTCAAACATCACTGCATGTAGGAACCACAAGAGAATCCATGTTAAAGATGCAGATTCTGATTCAGCAGGAACAGGGTGAGGCTTGAGATGCTGCATTTCTAACAAGCTCCTGGTCTTGCCCGTGGTGCTGCTCTATGGACCACACTTTGTGTAGCAGGGACCTGTAATAATGCTTTCAATTCATACATTTGACAGGTCAGTTGTTCAAGCAAGATGCTTAATATCTCTCAACTTTATTCTACTAAAATGAAAAGATAAGACAGCACCTACCTTCTAAGAATGGTGAAAGGATTCAATTAGATGACGTATTTGAACTTTCTGGCAGTAGGTGTTAGTAAACATCACTTCTCTTTCCTTCTCTATTATAGACTGAGATGGAGTCTTTGTTTTAGTCAGTGGCCTGCAAAGCACCACCTTCATATTATTTGATAGATAATTGGGCTTCACGGATGTTGGATGAGAAAGGCTGAGATGATGAACAAGGTTTGGTTGACTCAAGTTCCCTCACCTTTAACTATTATTTCTCTTGGATTTTTTTAAAAAAAAATCTTTTCCAAGTTTTTATGATCACATCATTTAAAGGAGAAACCTTTAGCCCATAGCTGTATTTCTGCCCTCATAAATCATAAAGGAGACTCATAAAATTCCATCTTGAAAGGAATTTTATTTATCCAACAATAAGAAAAAAATATATAGATGCTGATGGTTTATAAATGCCCTCCCAGACTTGATCAGTGGTTTGTAGCTATAACAAGACACATTAACATTCAAAAACAACATCTGGAGGAAAAGAAACTTCCTCCAGTTACTTACTCTTCCATCAGTAAGTAAGCCTGCTGGGGTATATGAGCTGTGGTGTCTAGGGAAAAGGAAGAAGTGATGGAGTTCTTTTGGTGGGTGTAATATGCAGTATTATCTACTCCATAATGCTGTGGTAAGGATTAAATGAGATAATCCTAGCAATTGTTTTTACTATAAAAAGCTAAACTCTTTCCACTTTGATTGGCTTAAGGTAAGATTTGTTTCTCTGTTAAAGTATATTTTATATAGTCTTCTTTTTAAAGCATTATGTACAAGTAGGGAGAACTAAAGAGAGATTTGCCTCTGAGTTTTCCCCTTTGTGTCACATAATGAAAACTGGAATTTCACATTTGCAGCCCCTTAGTGATGACTTTAGCACAAAGGGTTCACCAGGTAGGAGGTGGTCTCTTGTGCTGAAAGGCAGCATTCTCATGGAAAATTAAAAACAAGTGCTTATTTTTAGCTATGAAAATGCAATCATTCTTGGAATCATATATGCTTTACATTACCTAGAGGAAGGTTTATTGGTCCTGAGTCTGTTGTGTAACTGAGGAAACCACTGTGTGCTATAAAAACATGCTAATGTAAAAACCAGTCCATGAGCAACAGGCTGATTGAAGAAACAGGTAGCGGGAAGAGTAGTAGCTGGGCAGAGGAAAACTCTTCCAGAGGCCGGACAGAAAACTGAACTGAGAGGAAAAGTGCCCGCTGTCTCAAAGTTAGAATAAAGGTATTGTTTGGTCACTTGGGAAAAGGAATTCAAAGTCAGGGAAATGATTGCATTCACAGTGAGTGAGAATATTTTGCCTGCTCAGGTGCAAATTTTTTCTTTCCTACTTGAAATAACCAAGTGTCTTTGAGATCTCTCTTTTTGTTCTCTACATTGCCTTTCTTGGGGGAGAGTCCCCAAATTCTTTTATTTATTTATTTATTTATTTGAGACAAAGTCTCACTATGTCACTCTCTGAGACAGTGAGTGAACTGTGGTGTCACAGCTCACAGCAACTTCAAACTCTTGTGCTCAGGCAATTCTCTTGCCTCAGCCTCCTGAGTAGTTGGAACTACAGGCACTTGCCACAATGTTCAGCTATTTTTTTGTTTTTGTTTTTTAGCAGGACCAGGCGGTTCGAACCCACCAGCCCTTGTGCATGTGGCCAGCACCCTAACCACTGAGTATGGGTGCTGGACATAATTCTTAAACTGAGAGGGTTGAGGAAATGCTTATGATGATTCTTGGAGGGAAGGTAGAAAATGGGCATTTTGTTAATATTAAATCATAGCTGTGTACATTAATGCAATCATGGGGCACCATACATTGGTTTTATAAACAGTTTGACACATTTTCATCACACTGGTTAATACAGCCTTCCTGGCATTTTCTTACTTATTGTGTTAAGACATTTATATTCTACATTTACTACGTTTCACATGTACCCTTGTAAGATGCACAGCAGGTGTAATCCCACCTATCACCCACCCTCCACCCATCCTCTCCCCTCCCTCCCCTCCCTCTCCCCATTCCCCATATTCTTAGGTTATAACTGGGTTATAGCTTTCATATGAAAGCCAAAAATTAGTTTTGTAGTAGGGCTGAGTACATTGGATACTTTTTCTTCCATTCTTGAGATACTTTACTAAGAAGAATATGTTTCAGAGCCATTCATGTAAACATGAATGAGGTAAAGTCTCCATCTTTTTTTAAGGCTGCATAATATTCCATGGCATATATATACCACAGTTTATTAATCCATTTGTGGATCAATAGGCACTTGGGCTTTTTCCATGACTTAGCAATTGTGAATTGGGCTGCAATAAACATTCTGGTGCAAGTATCTTTGTTGTAATGTGATTTTTGGTCTTCTGGGTATATACCTAGTAGAGGAATTATAGGATTGAATGGGAGGTCTATTTTTAGATCTCTAAGTGTTCTCCAAACATCTTTCCAGAAGGAATGTATTAATTTGCATTCCTACCAGCAGTGCAGAACTTTTCTCCACATCCACGCCAACATCTCTGGTCTTAGGATTTTGTCATATGGGCTAATCTTACTGGAGTTAGATGGTATCTCAAGGTAGTTTTGATTTGCATTTCTCTGATGATTAAAGATGATGAGCATTTTTTCATATGTCTGTAGGCCGTGTGCCTGTCTTCTTCAGAGAAGTTTCTGTTCAAGTCCCTTGCCCAGCCTGCGATGGGATCACTTGTTCTTCTCTTGCTTATACGTTTGAGTTCTCTGTGGATTCTGGTTATTAAACCTTTGTCGGAGACATAACCTGCAAATATCTTCTCCCATTCTGAGGGCTGTCTGCTTGCTTTACTTACTGTGTTCTTGGCTGTGCAGAAGCTTTTTACTTTGATCAGGTCCCAGTAGTGTATTTTTGAAGCTGCTTCAATTGCCCAGGGGGTCCTCCTCATAAAATTCCCAGACCGATTTCTTTGAGGGTTATCCCTGCACTCTCTTCTAGTATTTTTATAGTTTCATGTCTTAAGTTTAAACCTTTTATCCAGTGAGAGTCTATCTTAGTTAATGGTGAAAGGTGTGGTCCAGTTTCAGTCTTCTACAGGTTGCCAGCCAGTTTACCCAGCACCATTTGTTAAATAGGGAATCTTTTCCCCACTGAATGTTTTTGATTGGCTTGTCAAAGATCAAATAACGGTAAGTAGCTGGATTAATATCTTGGTTCTCTATTCTGTTCCAAACATCTACTTCTCTGTTTTTGTGCCAGTACCATGCTGTTTTGATGACTATCGATTTATAGTATAGTCTGAGGTCTGGTAGCATGATTCCTCCTTTGTTTTTATTTCTGAGTAATGTCTTGGTTATTTCAAGGTTTTTTCTGATTCCATATAAAATGGAGAATTATTTTTTCAAGATCTTTAAAGTGTGACCATGGAGCTTTAATAGGGATTGCATTATTATTGTTATTATTATTATTTATTTATTTTTTTTTTTTTTGAGACAGAGTCTCACTATGTTGCCCTCAGATGAGTGCCATGACGTCACAGCTCACAGCAACTTCAAACTCTTGGGCTTAAGCCATTCTCTTGCCTCGGCCTCCCAAGTAAGTGGGACTTCAGGCGCCTGCCACAACACCTGGCTTTTTGTTGTTGTTGTTCTCACTGTTGTTTGGCAGGCCCAGGCCGGGTTCAAACCTGCCAGTCCTTGTGTATGTGGCTGGTGCCCTAGCCACTGATGAGCTACAGGTGCATAGCCAATTTTTTTTAAAGACAAAGAGTAAGCAGAAAAGGAGTAGGTGAATTTCACTGGCAGGAAGAGCAATACCATGTACTTTTGGGGGTAAAATTATCAATCATATGGGATAGTTGTGTTATCAGTTCAAATATATGAAATAAACCTAAGAATTACTGTATACCATTCTCTGATCCATGGGGTCATTTTATTCTTCTTGCTCATAAGTCCCCAGTACCAAGAAGACAGACTCCCCTACTCACTCCAATTCCTCCACACACCTCAGGTTAGTGTGACTACAGCCTCTATACACCATGGAATGAGAAAGCAAAGCCCCAAGAGGACTGGGCACGGTGGCTCACACCTGTAATCTTAGCACTTTGGAAGGCCGAGGCAAGTGAACTGCCTGAGCTCACGGGGTCTGAAACCAGTCAGACCTCGTTTCTAAAAATAGTTGGGCACGGAGGCAGGTGCCTATAGTCCCAGCTACTTGGGAAGCTAAGGCAAGAGAATCAATTGGGCCCAAGAGTTTGAGGTTGCTGTGAGCTATGATGCTATGGCACTCTACCAAGGGTGACAAAGTGAGATTCTGTCTCCAAAAAAAAAAAAAGAAAGAAAGAAAAAAAGGCAAATGAGGGATCCTCACATGCAAAAAGCTGGGATTAGGATAAAGGTTTCCTCAAGCCAGGATTCATGTTGCTCTTCTACATTTACAACTAATATTTCACACAGTAAATAATAGGCTTAAAAATTAAGTACTGTAAGACAGAGTTGGTACGAACTAAAAACTAAGTATATTAAAATGATTTTTATGAACTTGCTGAACAACAGGATTATAGTGAGCATTGGGCTAGTACAATGATATTGTGAAGTGTGTTGAAATTGTGAAGGGTGTCTCTGACTTTAAAGGCTGGCATTATCGAGGACAATTTGCTTCCTGGTGGCCAAGAGAAAAAACTCAAGTCCCCTGGTGGCTGAATGTACAAAGTAATGTACCAAGGAGAAACTTCGTGTGTGTGTGTGTGTGTGTGTGTGTGTGTGTGTGTGTGTGTGTGTGTGTGTGTTTGGGCGGGGAGGAACAGGCAGGGGCTAGGGCCTGGGGGGCTAGGAGCCTGGGAAGAGGGAGGCAGGCACAGTGAGGAAGTCAGCTAAGGGAGGAAGTCACGATCACCTGTATGGACCAATGACCAGCTTCCAGCACAGTGTCTGGGACATGGTAGGTATTCAAGAAATACTTATTAAATAAACAAATGAAGGAAAGGGGCACTTCTGATTGTCTCAATTCCTTGTTTCCTCAATGTTTTCTGCAATCTCCAGAACCCCAGATTTTCTATCATACTACTCAACTGAAATTTATTTTATTTAAGTCACAAAAAGACCTCCAAATGCTGGCCACGTTCAATGGACATTTTATGTCTTCTTCGACTTATATCTGGCATTTGGTATTCTCTCCTTTGGGAAACTCTCACTCTTAGCTTCAAATGATACCTGTTTTTCCTGATTTTCCTCTTTTTCTGTTTATCCTCTTCCCTAACTTATTCTTGAGTGTTTTTATTGCTTCAGGTGCCATCCTCAAACCTATTTTTACTGCATACCAGAGGTTTGTGTTTCTTTCTTTTCTTTTTTCTTCTTTTTTTTTTTGCAGTTTTTGGCTGGGGCTGGGTTTGAACCTACCACCTCCAGCATATGGGGCTGGCGCCCTACTCTGTTGAGCCACAGGCACCATCCTGTGTTGTTTTTGGTTTTGGTTTTTTTTTAAAGGCAGGATCTTACTCTGTTACCTAGCCCAGGCTGGAGTGCAGTGGCCTCCATAGCTCACCTCAGCCTTGAACTCCTGGCCTTAAGTAATCCTCCTGCCTCAGCCTCCTAAGTAGCTTGGACGACAGGTACACTTGGCTAAACTTTTTTTGGTAGAAGCAGGGTCTCATTGTATTGCCCAGGCTGGTCTTGAGATCCTCCAACTCAACCTCCTAAAGTGCTGGGATTTACAGGAGTTAGCCACTGCACCCAGCCCATACCAGAGGTTAACTCATGGTGCATAGTTCCCTCACATAGGCACCCCAGTGGAAGTATGTCTTATGTGCATTTCTGTGCAGAGAGGATCTATAGTACTTATCAAATTCTCCAGAGTCCAATTCTGAAATAACAATGCTGAATACACTTGCTCTATGTGTTCTAACTCATTCCACAACTTCAGTTACCACCATTTATCCCAATGACCTCCACAGATCTATTTCCAGATTACACATGGCTCCTGAATACAATGTTTCTGTTCTTACTCCCTTGAATATGGCCTTCTCTCCAGCTAATTCATCCTTAAAAATTTCCCTTGAGGATTCCCTCCTCTAGCAAGCCTTTCCTGACTATGACAGTGTGAAGTGTGTCTCTCACTTTAAAGGCTGGATTAAGTACCACTTACTTGTGTGCATACTTTAGGTTAGGACTCAATCTATAGTAAATAACTATTAGAGTTATTATTCTGTATAACCATGACTAGACTATGAGCAACCTGAGGATAGAAATTATGTTTCATATCATATTCCTAGTTCTCAGCCCAATGTCTGAATGCACAGTAAATGTTGAAATCAAAATGCCTGATTTCTATCTCTAGTTACTTATTTATCCATGTATAAGTTCACAAGAATGAAGAGTATGTATATAGCTACCAAAATATTGTGAAAGCATTCTTTATTCCAAGAGCATACTTGAAAGTATCTTCAAATTTATAAACTAACTTCACTACCTTTTAGAAATCTGAAGGTGAAAGGAGGATGTACAAAAAGAGTGGGAGAAAGGCTTTATTTTTAACATTACTAGAATAGTTTAGATTCTGGACAAAATAATACCCACTCATTAGAAAAAAAAAAAAAAAAAAAGACCAAACTGATAACTGTAGGTTCTTGCTCTTCGCAATTTTGAAAGATGTGACTCAACTTCCCTATATTCTGCCCACGTACTAGCAATGCTATAAAAGCAGATCCAAGAATCCCTGATGAGAAGGCAGGATTTGCTCCTGCTTTCACAGGTTGCCTGACATCCAAGTGAAAAGCAACTTTAAAGGGAGAGCATGTCCTGTAATAACAAAAACTTCCTAGTATAAAAGCTCTTCACAGCAGACCCCCACACAATAACCCTAGCTAAGTGTAAATAACAATTTACACCTAGTAGATATTAAATACCTTTCCAGAAGCATCTCTAACACAATACTCTATTATCCTTTGCCACAACATTTCCTTCAACATAAATGAAGCCAAATTACAGCTAACTGTATTATTTCCTTAGCTTCTTTTCTCTAGTTTAGGCAGGGTCCACTTATACAGAACCCAATCTAGAAAAAAAGGTATTAGTGAATTTTGAAATCAACTACATTATTACTGTATATGCTTATAAAAAGTGATCTGCATATTTATTTCTTGTCCCCTAATCGCAAACATTTAGAACAAAACCACAAATAACATAAACTAAGACTTTGGTAAAGCCAGAGAAATTATAAAATAGAAATTCATAAATTAAAATCTGGCTTTGCGAAACTTACTCTTACATCTTTAAAACATCTCAAACCCTAGACAACTAGTGTCATATCTATAACTTAAATTATATATGCCTTCTCTGTATTCTGTGCAAGATTAAGGGAAAGATTCTCAGAGAAATATTAAAAAGGATGGAATGTTAATGAATTTATTATTAATAACCAGATTATTAAGAAAACAATACACATAATTAATCTGTGAAAACTGAAGTATGCTGCTTCTGCAATACTAAAATATTCTATACCTCTATTATTAAATTACTAGAGACTCGGTTATCTTATTTACCCTAATATCTCTGTTCCTGCTATAGTATTTGGCACACAGTAGGTACTCAAAAACATGGTACACAGTAAACTAATTCAGAATGAGGAATTAAAGAATGAAATATATATTGTTGTTCTACATCAAAGTTACTTTCCCACAAAGAATTTGATAGCCTACAAGCTAACTCATTAGTCTACAGCATTTTGCAGATCCAAGCATACCTTAGAATCAAAAGTACTTTTTAGGTACTTGAGATAACTTTCTGCCTCTCAATCTTCCAGATGCCTAATATCCTTAAACTGTCCTTGGCTGTCCCAAATCCTCAAACAAGACACTTAGCTAATTTTTTAAATACAAAAGTTTAAGACCTTGCTTCTTCTTTCTCCAACTGTCTCATTTGCAGCTTGGGTAACAGGTTAAGCAAAAGTACGTAAGTGGTAATAAACAATACTTCTAATTTGCAATCATTGTGTTTTAACCATCCAGTCAGAGGAAGTAAATGTTCAATTGAAATAGAGAATCTATAAGAATAATTTCAGAAACAGTTTCTTAAATAGTTCTTTCTAAACAGGGAGATTATACTTATTGTCCCTTAAATCATACCTACCAAGCCCCTATATATTTACTCTGCCTGTATTTTAACCTATTTTGGCCTAGACTGGATTCTCCAAAAATTATAACTAATAAAATAATCATTTTCAATTGCACACTCTTACAACAGGCATGATTTTATTAACAATAAGAGCAATGAACGGTCAAGTACCTAAAATACTACCTTCTGTTGAAAAGATCTCACTCAATACTAGCAATTGTAGAAATAGTTAATTAAAAATAAGCACAAAAAATTAAAAATAAGCACAAAACCTTTAATTAAAAAATACTATTCAATCATTTCTAGTTTCCAACTACATAATGTATTAGTACACAACTGCAAGTATTATGCTATGAGGAGTTTTAATTTAACTAAGCATAAGAATACAAAAGAAGCCGAAAGAACATTTTATAATCATAGTTAAGAGTTTGGATGGCAAATAATCATTTATTACTCATCTATAAAGGCATTGAAAGAAAATTGTTAAAGAATTAACAAATACGGATTGTAAAATAGCTTTGGAGTCTTCAGCTTAAAATTATTTTTTCAATCCCATGATTTGCTGATGTGGTGGAATGGAGAGTGCACCCTTAAATTTTAACATCCCATTACCTCCATTTCTAACCACCTTAATTTCAGATAGAATAAACCTACTAAATGGAGCAAAGCCAGGAAAGTGTAGTTTCAAATAATGAGCACTACATTCATCAGTACTAAATCTTAATGAGAAAAAAAAAAAACAAGGGTGGCAAGTTCATTGTATTCATGAATGAATAAAATTTCATCGCATAATTCTTTTTCAAACCATGTCATAATTTCTGAATAGAAAAATTTTAATCCTCTCTACAGTTTAGAGGAGGGTCAATTTTCAACCTCAAAAAATTCATTTACATTCTGTAATTATTTTTTCATGTAGCTCGAATACCTCGATTCCCTTGGGAAACATTTTTACTTTTTCAACTTTTTCCTCAGACACTTATTACAAGTCTCATACTTGCTGGGATGGGTCTCAGAAATTTACTGTTCACAGATATTCTTCATCAAAAGCATATTATTATTTACTAGTAAGAAGATTTGGTTCTAATCTAGGCTCATGACACTTTCAGACTTAAACTGTAATACAGACCAATCTATTGTTTTATGTCAGTTAAGAAATAGTTCACTGATAAGTGAAATCGGTAAATACATCAAAAACTCATTATGATAAATATATCCTTAATTTGAATAATCCAAAATAGAAAGTTATATAATTAATATAAAACATATAAAATAGACCAATGTATTAGAATATAGTTCCATAGTTCATGTCCCCTTCCCGTATGATTCCAATACTGGTAGCTTGAGACTTAGTGAGTTACTCTGTACAGCTTACCCAACAGGCCCAATTCAAAATAGCTTGGTTTAGCCTTTAGGCCCCAAATTCCTTATAAGATACAAGGTTAATTCATCATTTCTTTTAACCCTATGCATTTTGAATTGGCCATATGAAATTTTAAAAATTAAAGGAAATGAAAATACAAATAAACTAAAATGAATAGACCAAATAGTACTTATAATTCAGAATTCATTGTATTAACTTTTTCTGTTTTCCTATTCTAGTTTTTCAGCACAATCAGTTAATATTTCAAAGAATCACGACACATGAGAGATCATCTGGTCCACCTCTTTCATTTTACAGTTCAGAAAAATGAAGTCAAGAAAAATGAAGTTACTTGAGCATAAATACAGAAGTAGTTCTTTAACACTGGGACCAGAATCTAGTAGTCTTAAATTATTGTTACTAATTTAAAGGCAAATAAATATTTAGAAATATGCTTGATAATGGTCAGATAATTTTCTGATTCTGGATTTCAAGCAGTTAATAAATAAGATGCTACCTAAGCAAGTGGAGAGATACCCTCTACTATATATTACTTTTCTGAAAAATACAGCAACAACATTGGGATATTGCCATCTGCATCTCTCTTCTATGTAAAAGAAAGTCTAAGGTTTATTACAATATGATGGTTTGGTTTTGTTACCTTTATATTGCCTGGCCCACCCTGTTTAAAACACACACAAACATAAATGCACATAGCATGCATGCACACACATGCGCATATGAATCTAAATTTCAGAACTTCTAGAGTTGTAAGCCAACCACCCCTGTCTGGCTGCTAATAAGACAAAATTCAAACCTCTTGCTATAGCAAATTAGCAAAAAAAAAAAAAAAACTTGGGAAAACTCAGTCCTAAACGTACCAGGTCAAAAGACAGAAAGCCTGTAGGCATTTCAGCATTTTGTTCCACCATAAACCTTATCAATCAAACAATATCTAGAAAACAAGTCATAACCCTTAACTTACCTGGACAACAGGATATTGATAATCCATACAATATACACCATACATAGCAAAGGAGGAAAAAATTTTCAGATTAGAATAGTACAAAAAGTGCCAATTTTTGCCTTGTTTGATCTGGCTGTCCTGTCCAAAGGAACTAAGTAGCACCAAAAAAAAAAAAAAAAAAAAAATCCTTGGCTGACTTCCAGTCTACGCAATAGGTATGCTGGCTCAGCTGATGAAGTCAGGGCTTGGTTCAGGCCAGGCTCCCCCCTCCAATAGGGTTCAACAATACACAGAAGAGATGTTCAGAAAAAGCAGAAGGCTCCAACTGAGTTACTAGTTATATACTGAAAACTACACCAGAGATCTGCTGTTCCTGTTGGTTTTAAACTGACAACTCCACCAGAAACTCAAAAGGCAGAAAACAACAGCCAGGAAAGGGAACACTAGTTCCTCAAATTGGCAAACAAAAACAATAGGAAGTATAATATATCCAGGAGCCAAAATAATATTATGTTCCAGGTTTTAAGTGTGTCAGAGAGAACACTCCCAATCCAGGACATGGACAGGCAGATGGGATTGGTATTATTTCTCTATTCCTTTTTGGGCAGGAGTAAGTATCCACGCGCGTGCGCGCGCGCACACACAACCAGACTCAAACACACCCTCCTCACTGTCTCCGGCCGAGACAGGTGTTAGGATTAACAGCAAAAAACCCTTATGCCAAGGAAAGGAATGGTTGAAAAAAGTCACACTTATACATGCAGTAAAGGGATCTCTTTCATGACACTATATTTTTTTCTTAACTCATTTAACACTGCCCTTCACTGTGCTTTAACAGAAGCTAGGACAGCTGGTAGGATCAGCACTAGAAAAAAGGAAGGTGGCCCCAACTGTGAGGCAACATGAGTCCACTGGAGGCCTCCAGATATGCAGGGTACACTCTCTCAGCTGTTCCAATCAAACTTGGAAGGATTAACTCTGGCTGCCTGCAAAAAGGTGGGGGTGGAATGGTCTTTTCAGAAAAGCCAGTTGCTTTTCCCCTTTTAGGAAACTGCTATACCCACCCTACTACTATGTAGGGACACACAAGTGCACATGTATTTCTATAACAGATACTAAAAGCAGTAACAAACTTAGACAGGTGTTAGGTTAGTCTGACAAAGCACAGCAGGTCAAAAGTTGGCTTCCAGAACCTAAACAGCCCATCTAAAATCAGAGAAATGTTAAGTATTAGCAATAGAAAGAAAGAAAGAAAGAAAGAGAGAGAGAGAGAGAGAGAGAGAGAGAGAGAGAGAGCGAGCAAGCAAGCAAGCAAGCAAGCAAGCAAGCAAGCAAGCAAGCAAGCAGCGCCTGTGGCTCAGTGGGTAGGGCATCGGCCCCATACACTGAGGGTGGCAGGTTCAAACCTGGCCCCAACCAAACTGCAGCAAAAAAATAGTCGGGCATTGTGGTGGGTGCCTGTAGCCCCAGTGACTTGAGAGGTTGAGGCAAGAGAATCGCCTAAGCCCAGGAGTTGGAAGTTGTTGTGAGCTGTGATGCCACATCACTCTACTGAGGATAAAGTGAAACTCTTGTCTCTTACAAAAAAAAAAAAAAAGAGCAGAAAATGAAAATAAATGGTTATTAAGACATACCAGTTGTAACTATTAACTATATTCTTAAGAAATGCTCTATTCAAAAGTTAAAAATAATTCTAAATTAGTTTCAGAGATGATGACCACCCTAATCTTACAGAGCCAGTAATAGAAACATTGTAACATTCTTTTGTAAAATTAAACTGTGAGGATTAAATACAACTGTAATGACATCTGTGAGAATTTTTGTAAAATCATGCCCTTATAAAACCACAAGTGCAATTTTTCTCCTCTTATGGTTATTACAATTTATTTTAGATTATTTTAGGATTTTTTAGGATTATTCACAAACAAATATTTTTTAAGAGTCAAATGGCCTTAGTACATCTTGCCTTAAATCAATTCTTTTTTTTTTTTTTCACTATGTCGCCCTTAGTAGAGTGCCATGGCATCACAGTTCACAGCAACGTCAAACTCTTGG
The DNA here is from genome assembly GCA_963574355.1 of Loris lydekkerianus. Taxonomy (NCBI): domain Eukaryota; kingdom Metazoa; phylum Chordata; class Mammalia; order Primates; family Lorisidae; genus Loris; species Loris lydekkerianus. The sequence continues at coordinate 55,683 of CAUYPK010025933.1, read as the reverse complement.
GCTTAAGCGATTCTCTCGCCTCAGCCTCCCAAGTAGCTGGGACTACAGGCGCCCGCCACAACGTCCAGCTATTTTTAAAGACCAGTTCCCACTCTGGCTCAGGCTGGTCTCCAACCAGTGAGCTCAGGCAATCCACCCACCTCAGCCTCCAAAAGTGCTAGGATTACAGGCATGAGCCACCACGCCTGGCTTTGCCTTAATCACAGACAAGGTGGCTTTTCTTAATCACAAATTCTACTTCTGCAGATTCGACCAATGGCAGACAAAAAAATATTCAGAAAAATAAATAAATAAATAAAAAATAACAATCCTGTATAACAATAAGAAATAATACAGATTTTTAAAAAGGCTGAGCACAGTGGATCATACTTATAATTCTAGCATTTCAGGTAGCCAAAGCAGGAGGATCACTTGAGGCCAGGCATTTGAGACCAGCCTGGGCAACAAAGTGACACCTCATCTCTATGAAAACATGTAAAAATTAGTTGAGTGTATGGTGATACATGCCTGTAGTTCTAGCTACTCAGTAGGCTGAGGCAAAATGATCACTGAACCCAGAGTTCAAGGTTGCAGTGAGTTATGATTATTTCCCTGTACTCTAGCCCAGCAACAGAGCAAGACCCTGTCTCAAAAAATAAATATTATATAATGTAGTGTAACAATTACATAGCATTTAATTTGTATCGGGCATTATAAGTAGCCTAGGGATGATTTAAAATCTACAACAGAAGGATATGCATAGTTTACATGTAAATACTATGCCATTTTAAGTAAGGAACTTGAGCATCTACATATTTTGGTATCTATGAGAGGTGGCAATTCTGGAACCAATGCCTCACAAATATTGAAGGATCAATGTATATTCTGTCTCCAATATAGCTATTAAAAGGGCAATTAAGAAACAAAAAGAAAGTTTGTACAATAAAATCTTACACTAAATTTCCTCTTCTAATCGAATCAAATAATTCTCCAATCCTTCCTCCTCCCTGTGTATTTTGCCACTCCATTTTCATTCTGCTTCATTTCATGCGCAGCAGTATAGGCCATATATATACTTGTAAACTAGTATCTTAAATCTTCTAAGATTCCTCTTGCTATTAAGACTGGAAAATAATGATATGTCTTATACATGACCAAGGAGTGTAATAATGAACTGACAAACTTAAACTTCATGTTCACTATCTTGTGAATTAATGAAAGAAGATGAAATTCCCAGGTGGCATTTTATTTAAGGTAACAAACTGTAATTCAAATCCTAAAACAAGAGAAATAATTTAAGCCTAAAAGTGGCCCCTAAATATGTTATTGAGGATCTAATCATTTTCTGGCGATTAAGTAGAAAAATTATATTACTGAAGAATGTATAGTGTATAATTCCATATTTGTAAAGGAAATGATATGTGGTATATGTGTATGTATTTTTATATGTATGTTAATCAATAAATTAGTAAGCTTCCTAAGTCACATACAAGTTATACCTGTGTATGTATGCACACATACATAGGTAAATGTGTACTAGTTGACATACATACCAACATATGCCACATGTATATGACAGACTAGTATGTGCCATACATATACATTTTCTATAATATATATATGTAAGCATAAGACAAAACTAATACCTCTAGGGGAAGTTTGTAGAATAGGGAAGTAGCTAGTTTTCATGAATTTAGGGAGATAAATTTCCTCCTTCCTTCCCTCCCTCCCTTTTTCCCTCCTTTCCGCCTTCCCTTCCTCCCTTTCTTTTTCCTTGAGACAGAGTCTTACTCTATCATCCTGGGTAGAGTGACATGGTATCACTGCTCACAGAAACCTCAAACTCTTGGGCTTAAGCAATCCCCTTGCCTTAGCCTCCCAAATAGCTGAGACTATAGGTATCTATAACAACGCCTATCTGGGCTTTTTTCTATTTTTAGGAGAGACAGGATCTGGCTCTTGCTCAGGCTGGTCTCAAACTCCTGAGCTCATGTGATCCACTCATTTCAGCTTCCCAAAGTGCTAAGACAGGCATGAGCCAGACACCTGGCTAGAGATAAATTTCTAATTGTTTAAATACATTTAAATTATCATTTACTGCCCCTATAATTTATCTTGTTAAAAGTTTAAAGGAACCAAAATAGATTTTACTCTCAATAAAAGTGATTTAAAAATTAATAACACTATCTCAGTCTCACATTTGCTTTACCTCACATGATGGTATAATCATAAACTCTCATTTCAGACTGGAGGATATAGATAATAAACAATCTTAACCATACATCTTATCTAGGTTCTGGCCAAACTGCACCCAGGTCTAGGTTAAATAATCAGCCCTTCAGAAAAATGGTAAAATAATTCACTATTTAAATTATAACTCCCTATACTTTATCTTAACTTTTTATGTACCTCTTTCTATGAAAGATTTTAAATTACTATAATTTAAAAACCAATAACTCAATCAAACCAAAATTCTTTTTTTTTGCAGTTTTTGGCTGGGGCTGGGTTTGAACCTGCCACCTCTGGCATATGGGGCCAGCGTCCTACTCCTTTGAGCCACAGGCACTGCCCAAACCAAAATTCGTAAAAAACATACTACAGACAAACGTTAGAGCTAAAGGGCTTCACTCTTTGGCAGAACAACGCAGCCTTGGGTATGAACAGAAAGGAATCCCTTGCTTGGATCAGAAGCTCAACATCATTGTTTCAGTGTTCTTCCCCATTATCAAAGTGATTTAAAAAATGAAAAGGAAAAATGAAGATATTTTCAACTCAGAAATTACTATTAAATGATTCCTTCCCTCAGAACAAACTAGGTATTTCGTCAAAATTTTACTATCACATTCACTCAAAAATTTCAGAAATAAAAAGAATGATTTTCTAGAATAAGTTAGGGTTAACTGACAATGCTAATTTATTTCATTTGAAAATGTACACACTGCAACAGTATGAATACTTTTTTACTATTAAAGTTCATGTGTATTGATCAGTTAGAAACATGAATGTAGAAAATGGCTTTTCCTGTGTATTTCTATATATCTCATTAACACACCTATTCATTTTTTCAACGTAAGTTTCAATACTTGGTATTGAAACCTAGAACCTAGAACATGTCTGTTAAACAGAACGCAATGGTATCAGAGAAACAGACCTAGATGCAGAAATAGATCTCGTAATTTCAAGTTCTAGACTTAAAAATAGACCCGGTATTTAAAAGTGAGATATCTGGAAATTATCAAGAGACTTATGCATTTTAAATTTGCTAAGTTTGCTGATTATTTCACCTAGACCTGGGCATAGTTTGGGCAAATTTAAAAGGAGAAAGTAGCCAGTGCACCTTTAGACCCATGCCAAAGAGCCCGGCTGGTGATACTGCAGTATTAATTTGTACATCTATAGCCCTTGGAGTCTCAAGACTTGATAAGCATTGGATAAGTTTAGTCAACCAAATTAACCAGTAAATATCTGAGATTCCTTTCTCTTCTGCTTTCTCATTCCTGTTTTCTTCTTTTTCCTTCCTTCTGCCTATGCCACAATCCTGCCAAGTGTTCAAGGATACTAGATAGGCTTCAGAGTACCATGTTTTAGCAAAGATTGCACAGATTTCTCCTTTGAGGTATAAATGTGGTTTTGGTAGCAATATTCTCAGAAGGTTACAAAGATTGCTATGTACTGGGACAATACACAAGTTCGAAAAGAGAAAGAGCTCGAAGCTGGACAGATGAGGATGGAGGGAATGGAGGGAATGGGGAGAGGAAGATATACTGTATATGGAGGCAAAACATGTCATTACAAGTATGCAAGACTGACTTACAGGACCAGTCTACTTAACTGTATGTCAACTATGGCAAATGACCTACTTTTCTTAGTAGGTAGGAACTATTATGGAAGGTCTCATATTATCCATCCAGCTATGTATTTCAGACTTGATCTTCAAAGACTGTACAAGAGGAAAAGAGTGCTACAAAAATAATGCTTTATGAAAGTGGCTCTGTGGTTAGAAGAATAGAAAAGGAACAACCTAAAATTGGGGAGACCAACTATAGGCTGTTACTACAACAGGCTATAGATAATTACTGCAAAAAAAAATAATAATAATGGGCAGCGCCTGTGGCTCAGTGAGTAGGGCGCTGGCCCCATATGCCAAGGGTGGCAGGTTCAAACCCAGTCTCAGCCAAACTGCAACAAAAAAATAGCTGGACGATGTGGTGGGCGCCTGTAGTCCCAGCTGCTCAGGAGGCTGAGGCGTAAGCCCAAGAGTTAGAGGTTGCTGTGAGCCATGTGACGTCATGGCACTCTACCCAAGGGCAGTACAGTGAGACTCTGTCTCTACCAAAAAAAAAACAAAACAAAACAAAAAAAAAACACGAGCAGCAGGAATAAAGAAGGTATAGATATAGAAGACATGATAAAGACAGCCCTCACAGTAACTGGACTCTTTCCACATGCAGGGTATAAGAGAAGGGGTAATTAAATATAACACCAAGCCTCTAATTCTAGCTGACTGGTCAAAGAGTTGTAACACTACTAAAATAGAGATCTCCGAAGCATAAACTGGTCTGAAGTTATGTGAGACATCTGACAGAAAATGCCCAACAGGCACTGTAGGAATAGCCCTATAGCAGAAGTCAGGGTTAGACAGGAAGATCCAAGAGGAGTACAGAAGAAACAGCCAAAGCCATAAAGGGATTTAGTCCACAATATTTGCTGAATATCAACCACGCACCCCCCTTCACCAAAGAAAAGATAAACAGAAGGAGAAAAGACGGGGAGAAGAGACATAGACAGATAGAAGCCAAAGGGCTGAAAATAGAATCTTAAGGAATATTCACTTCAGGAAGGCAGAAATAGCAACAGAGGATAAAAAGATTAAGTAGTATCATGTACTATTCACAAAAGCCAGGACACAGAGGACATCTGTTCCTTTTCTTCGATCCTACGTCCTTACGCTAGGGAAGGTATTCCATAAATTGATGCCAGAGATAAATATGTAACAATGTCAAGTAGAAATATATAAAGGTTGAAGGGAATGAGAATTTAGAAAAAAAATGAGTCAATCTTAACAAATAGCTCAAGAATTTTGAAAGCACTGTTTGAGTAATATAACTAAAGGGGTGGTAACAAAACTAATACATGCTGGGTCAGAATGAAAATAGACGTAAGGCTTGCACATGAATTTTAACAAAACTTTCTATTTGGAGATACTTGTTTTCCAGGTGGCAATAAAATACAAAGCCCATTACTGACACACTCAACTACCCACCTGTTACCTCTATCAAGGTGAATTTTTGTATTGTTTTGGGTTTTGCCTCTGTTTCTTTGATCATACTATTTTCTTATCCATTTAAAAATGTCCAAATCTTCAAATGGACCCTTCCAAGGTCTACTTTTTAAATGCCATTTGCTCCCCAAAGACATTCTTAGTACTTCCCACATGGTACTTTCTATTTTGTTTTTAGGTTTACTTGTTTTATCTGTGATTTCTGTAAGGACAGAACCTAAAATATTGGGGAGAAAATATCAAATACCACTTGATAAATGTCATACTTATACTATAGCTTAGGAGAAAATAAAGTAGCAACTGTTACTGTAGCCACTATTGTCACCAACTAATTTCAGGAATATTTTACAAGCAATTAATGCTTAAAATGAACTGTAAAAACCTAGCAAGATTTTTTTTCCAGATTTGGGGGCAGGGGGAGCTTTCAGGAAGTAGAACGGTATTCCAAAACACATAACAGCATAGCATAAAAGCCACACTTACAGTAAGTCAGGTAGGTAAATAGTCACAGCTCCTTCATCAAGAAGTAGAATTTTTTCTTCTACCCCTCGGATGTAATCTTATCCTTGTAACTCACAATGGCCACAGGGACATTAGCAAACACAATGCAAGTAGAGGTTTGACAAGGACCTGTTCACTGGGGCTTGTCCTTTCTTGTTACTCTCTGGAATCCTGACGTTACTGTGTGAAGAAGTATGAAGGATAAGAAAGGAAGTGGAATAGAGATGAGCTATTCCAGTTGAGCCCCTCAAACCAACCAACCAACCTGCCAGACATGAAAGTGAGGTCGTCCTAGACCATCCAGGAACAGCCAACCCAGCTAGGATTAAAAGAATCACCCAGATTCCTGACCTACAGAATTTTTATAAGCCTTTAAGTTCTGGGGAAAGTTTGTTACACAGCAAAACCTAACACACAATGTCAATGCATAAGCTTAAGATGGTAAACCTCATATTGACACCAATATCACCCTGTCTCAGTGTAGCCTGAAATCAGCCTGTGCTAGTCCTTCAACTTAGTTTTTCTTCTTCGAAGTTGTTTTGGCTATTCCAGGTCCTTGGCATTTCCACATGAATTTTAGAATCAATGTGCCAATTTCTACAAAAACCTGGCTGGGATTCTGACTAGGATTACACTGAATCTATACAGTATTTGGGGGGAGAATTAACATCTAAGAATATTGAGCTTTTCAGACCATGAGCATAGTGTATCTTTCCACTTCATTCCACTATTCAAAAAGAGAGGTTTTAGCTAGGCATGGTGGCTCAATGCCTGTACCTGCAGCACTTTGAGAGGCCAAAGCAGTATGACTGCTTGGGGTCAGGAGCTAGAGACCAGCCTGGGCAACATACAGAGACTCCATCTATACAAAAAAACGAAAAAAAAAAAAAAAAAATTAGCTGGACACGATGGTGCATCCCTAGTCCCAGCTATCTGGTAGACTGAAGCATAAAGGTTGCTTGAGCCAGGGAGTTTGAAGTTTCAGTGACCTATGATCACTTCAAGCCTGGATAACAGAGCAAGACTCTATCTAAGAAAAACCAAACCAAATGAAAACAGTAACAAAAACAACAACAAAAAAACTCACACACAAGTAAAGGGTTTTTAATGATTGTAACTATCTTTTCTCTACACAGGTACTGAAATCAAAAGCTGTATCTGAGGTTTCTAATACTTATCACTTTCCTGAAGTCCACTAGATCCCATAATATTCACATCTCTGTAAGACTGTGTGGTACTGGTGTCTAGAGAGAAAAATAGATCAGTGAAACAGAATAGAAAGTCCAGAAATAGATCCACAGGTGCAAAGGCAATTCAGTGGAGAAAGAAGAATCTTTTCAACAAATGGTACTGGAACAACTAAGTATCTATACAAAATAAAAATGAACCAAGGTCCATACCTCTTTCCATATAGTCAACCACAGACCTTAAAGTGTAAAACATGAAAATATAAAACTTCTAAAAGAAAATGTCTGTGAGTTTGGAATAGGCAAAAATTTCTAAGATATGACACTAAAACATAACCCACAAAAGAACAAATTAATAAACTGGACTTCATTACAAACTTCTGCTGGTCAAAAGACACTGTAAGGAGAATAAAAAGACAAACCACAATTGAGAGACAATATTTGCAAAGCAAATACCGATAAAGGACTTATATCCAGAGTATATAAGAACTCTCAGAGCTCAGTCATAAGAAAACAAACCCAATTCAGGAAAAATAAATGGGCAAAAAATGTAAAACCTTGACTATGGAAGATGGTAAATAAGTAATAGTAAATGAACACATAAAAAAAAGCTCAATATCATTATTCACTAGAAAATTAAAGACACTAATGGTATTACTACAAACTTGTATGAATGACTAAAATTATAAAGACCGAGAAAGCAATGGTAAGGCTACAGAAGTGAAAGTCTCGTTGTTCCTGGAATGTAAAATGGTTTAACCAATGTGCAACAATTTAGCAATTTCTTAAAAAGCTAAACATTGGGAGGTGCCTATGGCTCAAAGGCATAGGGCCTAGCCCCATATACTGGAGGTGGTGGGTTCAAACCCAGCCCTGGCCAAAAACTGCAAAAAAAAAAAAAAAAAAAGTTAAACATAACCTATCATATAATCCATCCAATTTACTTCTAAGTATTGACCAAAGAGAAATGAGAACATATGTCCACATAAAGACCTGTACATGAATACTCACAGAAGATTTGCCAAAGTCTAAAGGGGGAACAGCCCAAATATCCATCAACAAATAAATGATAAATTGTGGCATATCAACAATTAATATTACTTAGCAATAAAAACAAATGAACCATTAGTATATGAAATAATTATCTGGTGAACCTCAATTAGCTAGATGAAAGAAGTCAGGGAAAAAAGTGTTTACTACATGATTTCGGGGATTTTTGGAATATTTTATTGATTGATTGGCTGATTGAGACAGAGTCTTACTCTACTGCCCAGGCGATAGTGCAGTGCTGTCAGCCTAGTTCACAGCAACCTCAAACTCCTGGGCTCAAAGGATCCTGCCTCACAGGTACTTGTCACAACACCCAGCAAATTTTTCTGTTTTTAGTAAGACAGGGTCTCCCTTTTGCTCAGGCTGGTCTCAAACTCATGAACTCAAGTGATCCTCCTTCCTCAACCTCCCAGAGTCCTAGGATTACAATAGGCATGAGCTACCATGCCTAGTCTGCATGATTTCATTTTTATAAAATGGTAAAAAATACCAAACTAATATTTAGTGACAGCAGATCAGTGGTTGCTTGGTGATGTATTGTGGAGGGGAAGGGGTGTCGGAAGGATTACAAAGGGGCATGAGAAAAATTTTGAAGATGATTAATGTGTTAATTATCTTGGTTGCGGTGATGATTTCATGCGTATATACATATGTCAAAACTCAAATTATAAATTTATAACTTAAATTATAAATTTTAAATATGTGCAGTATATCAATAACAACTCAACACAGTTATTAAAAAATTACAAAATGAATTCCTGTCCCACTTAATGCAATGATGTTGTGGAGGTTAGTTATTTTCTTTGGGAAAGGGGAATGATATAGGGAGGGGAATGATAAGAGGAGATGGGGACATGGTATCAGTCTGCCTTAAAACACTACAGAAAATGTCTTAAAAGAAGGATGATTCATAGCCGGGCATTGTGGTGGGCGCCTATAGTCCCAGCTGCTTGGGAGGTGGAGGCAAGAGAGTCGCTTGGGCCAAGGAGTTCGAGGTTGCTGTGAGCTGTGATGGTACAGCACTCTAACCAGGGCGACAGCTTGAAGCTCTGTCTCAAAAAAAAAAAAAAAAGGATGATTTGGGGTATGGTGGCAAATTAGGTCTGAGATTTAAGCAGAAGTAAAAGGGCAGGCTTTTCTGAAAATGACTTTTGATTCGTCTAGGTTAGATCCCCTACTGTATAGCCCCTTAGCAACTGCACGTATCCTTTTCAATTTGTTAATACACATCATTTCTGTCTCTTCCACTGTGGGAGAACAGAGACTATATATTATTCTATCTCATTTCTTAAAATACACCTAACACCTGGCAGAGTACCTGGTTCAAGTACATAAGCAACACAGCATGAGGGTAAGAGTTCAGAAGCCAGATTACTTGGATTCAAATCTTAATACCACCACTTCCTAGCTGTGTAATTTAGGAAAAATTATTTAACACCTCTTTGCCTCAAGTTCTTCTTCTGGAAAAAGATAACAACAGCACCTACCTCATAAGGTTGCTGTAATGACTAAGTCAGTCAATTTATGAATAGCCTTTACATACAGTGATTATTAAATTATAACTGTTGTGATCATCATCGTTTCTGTCACCATCATCTTTGATAATTTGAAAGGCATTTAAGAGAGATCGAGAATTGTCTGAATTATAAAGCCAGATCTATACCTGAGGAACAAGTGACTTCAACAGTAGGTAAAGGGCTATGTAATCGTGTTAGAAGAAGGGAGAGCAACTGGGAGAAAGAAAAACTCCAACACACACCCAGTAAGTATAGTGCAATTAATTTCTGTAGATTGAGTCAAGTGAGAAGACCATGCTTGACCAATAAGGGAATATTAATACATAAAAAGAGAGAAAAAATAAGTGATTTTTATGTCCAAGCAAAAAAGCAGGTATTATGTTCTCTCTCTCTCACTCTCTCTCTCAGAAAGAGAGAGAGACAGTCTCATTTTATCGCCCTCGGTGGAGTGCTGTGGCATCACAGCTCACAGCAACCTCAAACTCCTGGGCTTAGGCAATTCTCTTGCCTCAGCCTCCTGAGCAGCTGGGAATACAGGCGCCCGCCACACTGCTTGGCTATTTTTGTTGCAGTTTGGCCGGAGCTGGGTTCGAACCCACCACCCTCAGTATGGGGCTGATGCCCTACCCTCTGAGTCACAGGCACTACCCTGTTCTCTGTTTAACAGTTCCAGAAAACAAAGGGAAACCATCCCCTTGTGTTCAAAATAAAAGGCTGAACAAAAGGTACTGGATATATAACTTTTTGATTGTGTTCACCATGCACAGGCCTTACAGATGAACCATCATGCAGCTTCACCTGACTCTCATCCCTACTGGGGATAAGGGCAAGGCTCTGATAGTAGCAATGCAGCAGTGTGGGAATACTTGGGTTGGCACCAGCCCTTTGCTCCATTCAGACCTGTAATCTCTTCTGACTTTGATTTAATGCAGCAATTACTGGTAATGTGGTTTGAAGGAGATAAATGCCCAATGTAGCCAGCTGTCGCTTACCCTGCTCATGATGCAAGAACATTTTTAAATTAAAATTCCCTTTATGATAAAGGAGCTGCTTCACTGAATGTTTCTGTGCAGCCCTGATATGGAGCTTCCCCAAAAGAAATCCAAGTTGCCCCGCCTTACTTCTGGCAAAGTATACCTATATACGTTTATCATCTAAAGTGAGTTCCTTAACCTTAAATTTTTATATAATTTATATAATCAGATCTTGGTAACAACTTCTTTCTACTTCTCATGATCACAGTGTCAGCACTGCATGATTTTTGTTAATGATGACTCCTCTCTTTTGTAAAGAAATGCCCTTAATTTCTTTTTATATTAATATGCAAAGTAAACATTCATAAATATACATACAAATAAGACTTTTGTACCCATTTCATCTGGGAAAAAGCATAAGTGAATATAAAATATCAAAAAATAAGGTCCATTTTATTCTAATTCATAATACTATGGTTTGCCATAGCTTTTACATCTAGGAATTTCTGTGTAATTAAGTCGTAAGTAAACTAAACGTAGAAAGGTTAATAGAATCTACCAGGATTTTTCCCCACAACATAAAACCATGATATAGCAATTTAAGGAACCTATTCCAAGTCAAAACTGTGCAATATTGGCAAGCTAGTTAAAAACAATAATAAAAAATACCCATAACCATAGGCAAAATAATCACACAGAGCCTCAAGAGAAAACGTTTGGTACAGGTTTACTGGTTCCTAAGTCAATCAATAAAACTTGATTCGATTATACTCCTTCTCACCCTTAACAGCAGAAATAAGAAAAAATAATATTTGATAGGTTAGCTAGGATCTATTTCTTTGATTACTTGGAGAGAATGTTCCTTGACAATTACCTTTTGAAAAACAAAAGAAGGAAACAGAAGGCACAAGGTCTGAATCAGTTATATTCTCCAAAGTGGAAGAAAGAGATCCAAAACCAAACATGCATTTTCTTTTTCTAATGCACACAGCACAATTTCAGTGTGAAGATCAAAGTTAAGAACTGATTTCTATTCTACTGTGGGAGAGTGGTGGATGTCTCTATTACAATTAATTCAACTAATATTTTTTACTAAGAATCTCTAAATTCAAATAACATCCTACTCTCTTCAGAAGAGTGCCATATGCCTTCTCAGGAAATCCAAGACTAAAACTAGATTCCCTCTCACAAAGCCTTGCCAAGACCATCTTTAATCTTTGGTGTAAAAATACAGACTGATGTCACCTCTACTATAACAATGCTACTCTGGAGAAGTGCACATGGCTGTATGGCTTCTTATGAGAAAAGAGATCTCCCTTTCAAAGAGAGAATGATAGATAAACATAGATAACTTTGGAAAAATAACTATATTAATATATACGTGCACATGCACACACGTGCACACGCACGTGCACACACACACACTGGCCCTTAGGAAAATAGCCTGGCATAATTAATAAGACTAAAGAGGGATTTAGGATAAATAAGATGATAGTCTGATCCTTACAGGATTAAACCCCAAATCCTAGTATGAATCCAACAATTTTTTAAGATCAACACCATGTAACAGGATTAAATCAATAGCTGCTTTTGTTTTTGTATTGGAAATAATCATAATTGGCAAATCCAGGCCTGTAGCATCACCTCATCAGTTAAACACTGGAGAGTTCAGGGCTAAAATAGGAGTTTTTACTCTGACTAGGCCTTCCTACACAGGTCCAAAATCCCCCCCACCCCCTTTTTTTAGAGACAGAGCCTAAAGCTGTCGCCCTGGGTAGAGAGCCGTGGCATCACAGCTCACAGCAACCTCCAATTCCTGGGCTCCAGCGATTCTCCTGCCTCTGCCTCCCAAGTAGCTGGGACTACAGGCTCCCACCACAACGCTCAGCTATTTTTTGGTTGCAGCCGTCATTGTTGTTTGGTGGGCCCAGGCTGGATTCGAACCCACCAGCTCAGGTGTATATAGCTAGTGCGTTAGCCGCTTGAGCCACAGGCACTGAGCCAAAATCCCTTATCTTTAATTCCAAAGTTCAAAAAGCCTGGAAAACTAAGTTTCTTTCTTTCTTCTCCATCTTTTCTCCTCTTTCCTTTTTGTTGTGGTGATAGAAGAGGGATTCATTTAGTGACAAATGTGACCTAAACCAAAGTGGATGCAAAGTTATTGTAGTGCACATATTCAAAACATTTAGCCACAGAGATGAATGAGGTATTACAATACCCAAATAGGGTTGTTACTCTAATACAAAGTATATGTATTGCATATCCTTTCTAAAATCCAAAAATCATATTCGGCCCCCAAAGTTTCAGATAAAGGACTATTGTGTCATTCTTCAGCTTAAAAAGACAGACATGACATGACATGAAAAACAACCAATCAAGGAAACAAAACTGCTGACACAATAACCAACATGGCAAATAATGACTATCAAACTGCAGCAAGCATATCTAAGATGTACATACACTGGGGATAAATTAGTAGTGACAGAGACCCAGCTGGAACCATATATGCTACACTAATAATCACATTTAATAATAACCAGGAAAAAAGCATATTTTAAGGAAAATGTCCAAAAAGTTTGCTTTAAGCATAAGTTTTAAAAATCTGCTATCAATCAAAATCAGATATGCCAGGTGCAGTAGCTCATGTCTGTAATTGTCACTCTGATTCTGGGAGTTCAAGACCAGCCTGAGCAACACATTAAGTCTCTCTCTCTCTCTCTAGCTCTTTCACATACACACATTGTAAAATTTATTTGCAAATAGTTCAGAAAAAAGAAACTAGTAAAGCAACTGTGGCAAGATGTAAGTTAAAAATCTTTTGGAGTTGATGAATATATTCATTATCTCATCTGTGAATATGTCACAGGTATTTGTCTATGTTGAAATTCCATAAATATATACTTTAAATGTATGCAGTGAATCTATAATTATCTCAAAACAAAAAGTTCAATAACAAAAACAAAACTCTACTTAACACTGAAAGAATAATCTAAGTATATCTACTACCAACACTTATATACTCTGATATCACCAAAATACCACAGAATGATTTTGTGTAATGTTCATATAATTATTACATCATATGTTTTTTCCTATGGATTTAATAAAACATTTTATAGACTTTACAATGTATTCTTTGTGCTCACTAGATATACATTTGCCCACTTCATAGGAGAAAATCAGTATTATATATCACTCATGATTCTTAAACATATTAACTAAATGTTGCTTTGGTAAGCATCACTAGAACTTAAGAGAAGGTTCCTTCTCTTAAAAAGTTTGATTTGCTTTTTTTCATTAGCATTCTTGAAAAATTATTTTATGAAGAATAAGACACGCCAAAAGTGGTGGCTCACACTAGTGCTTTGGAAGGACCAGAAAGAAGGATCACCTGAGGCAAGGAGTTTGAGACCAACCTCAACATAACTCACACCTTCCATTTGACTGCCAGTTTCACAGTTTAAAAATTTCTTTCTTTATTATATCCACAGGGAGGTAGGTTCCTTGAATCACCCTAGCCAGAAACAAAATATTAACATCAAACAAAAGACACCAAGACTTTTAATGATGATTATTTTGCCAAATGTAATACCCAGCATGGCACATCGCACAACTTTTTAAAAACTAGTGTTTTTTCCTTTTTTGAGACATAGTTTCACCCTGTGACCTTGGGTACAGTGTCATGGCATCGTAACTCACAGCAACCTCAAACTCTTAGGCTCAAGTGATCCCTTTGCCTCAGCCTCTGGAGTGGCTAGGACTACAGGCACCTGCCACAATGCAGGGCTAGTTTTTCTATTTTTAGTAGAGATGGGGTCTTGCTCTTGCTCAGGCTGGTCTTGAACTATTGAGCTCAAGCAATCCATACACTTTGGCCTCCTAGAGTACTAGGATTACAAGTGTAAACCACCATGCCAGGCTAAAAACTAGTTCTTATCTACGTAAATTATATAAACTTAAAAGAAAAATTAAGATAGAAAGAAGTTCTGGTTCAAATTAAATATGGACCATTACTAACATGAAGAACCTTATAAAGTTTAGCTTAATACTATAGTACTCATTACTTTCCATTTAAAAACCACAACAACAGAAAAAGATCTGTTACAGATACTTTGGAATCATCCTTTAAAAAAGAAGATAACATGCACATGATTACTAAGAAAGAAGTGATCAAAATCATATTTCCTATGAAACTGCATCAAAAAGCATGACAACATTCACCACCCACAGCTATGATTTAATAATAATAAAAAAAAAATTCACCACCCAATTTGGAAAAAAAAAAAAAACTCAATCCCTAATTTCTAAAATATTTGTGATGGCAGGAAGGAATACTATTTTATTTGCAGGAATTGTTCCACTCTCTTTCCAGGCATCCTCAAACTTTTTTAACAGGGGGCCAATTTACTGTCCCTCAGACCATTGGAGGGCCAGACTATAGTTTAAAAAAAAAAAAAAAACAACTATGAACAAATTTCTATGCACACTGCACATATCTTATTTTGAAGTAAAAAAACAAAACGGAACAAATATAATCACACCGCCTCATGTGGCCCGCGGGCCGCAGTTTGAGAACCCCTGCTTCCTTTCACTCAAGCCAGGCTATCTCACTCATGCTGTCTGCCAAGCTTCAGGGCTAATGAGTTTAGAGATTCGTTCCTTCCTTCACCAATAACATATAAAAGTAGTTCTATCATAAGGCAATGTATGAATTCAGCATGCAAATCAAGCCTGCTTTGTGTCTCCAGTATTTTTAAGATTACTTGGCCCATAATAGGTTTGCACATGTATTTGTTAGATAGAAGAAAATAAATGAAGAAATAAATGATGTCCAAAACCTATTTAGTGGAAAGGTCCTGAACCCTTAGTGCTCAGGCACCTCAACCAAGAATCTTACCCCTAATATACCACCTGGAGTATTTGTCTCAGCACCAAAAATCAACTGCCTAGATGGTCTCCTTGGATTCTAGACCTGGCCCATGGACGGTCAGTATTGCCTGATCTTTCCTTTGAGTTCTTTCTTTCTTTCTTTTCTTTTTTTTTTTTTTTTTTTGAGACAGAGTCTCAGTTTGTCACCCTTGGTAGAATGCAGTGGCATAGTAACTCACAGCAACCTCAAACTCTTGGGCTCAAGGGATTTCTTGCCTCAGCCTCCTAAGTAGCTGGGACTACAAGTACCTGCCACAATGTTTCACTATTTTTAGAGACAAGATCTTGCTCTGACTCAGGCTGGTCTCCACCAACTCCTGAGCTCAAGTGATCCACCCTCCTCAGCCTCCCAGAGCGCTAGGAATATAAGCATGAGCCACAACACTCAGCCTTCCTTTGAGTTTTTATTTGGCCCCACTGGGTTTAGGCCACTCTGACTCTAGTTTTTCCTATACATTCAAGTCCTTACTCCAAACAGATTGCTGTCTCTACTTTAATCACAAGTGGCTATATATGGGAACATAGCCTCTGTGGTCTTGATTCCCTGCCTTGTAGTTCTACACTACCTACCTGTGATTTTAGCATAGGAAGTTACATGACTTGGAACAATTTTTTATTTGCTCCTTTTCACATCCTACAATTCAGTCTGCTAGCAGCATCATTTCATTTCTATTTATTTATTTATTTAGAAATAGAGTCTCAAGCACTCTACCCAGGGCAACAATGGGAGACTCTGGAAAAAAAGGTACTGAATAAAGAAACTTGAGGAGAAATTATGTTTTTTAAATTCCATATTCTACTATCATCTGGCATAAGAGTAAAGCTCTTGCACACACACTTTTTTTTTTACATTGAATTTAATACATTCTTCATCCATATGTCAAGCAAAATTAATCAACTTTTAGCCTCCAAATACCTCCTGTGGTACCAAGTTCATATATTTTCACTAAGTCTGAGCAATAGCAACCACAAGCTGCCATATACTGAAGTGACTCTCTACTGGTGACAGAAGAGAGTTAATGTGTTCTTAATATGGTTGGGCTTTCACAAGGCCCACAATCACCTGAAAACTGTATGCAAAATGTTACAAACGTATACAACGTTCTGGAGCCTGGTCCAGAGCCTTCTTAGATAATCAATGATGTTCAAAACTCAAATAAGGAATAAGAAACAATGGGCCACAAAATGAACAGGGGGATTATAATTCCTTCTTTAAGGAGATGTTCCATTCAAATGCTCCTATTTTTTCCTTGGCCCATAATTAGTTTATTTCCTCCAAATCCACTTTCTAACCCTATCTCTTTTCAATGTTTTCCACACATTGAAAGGCCTTTACTTTTATTTCTAACCCTTACTTCCTTTCACAAAAATCCTAATCACCTTCTCTGCTAAGGGCCAGGCCAGAAATCCAAATCCTAGCTCCACTCCACTGTGATTTTTTTCAAGCCAAGGACCAAGTGACAGGAAACATTCCAGTGCTGACATTCCAACTGTCTTTCCCAGGGGCTAATCCACTGAGAGAGACCTTTGTGGGGGGTTGTTGATAGTTGTTTTGTTGTTTTAACAGTTTTAAAAACTAATCTAGCTTCAAAATCTATAAGAGAATATCTAGGGTCAATAATATATTGCTCTTTACAGCCATGCCTGAATTTTCTTTGAGTCATCTCAAATCTTTCAGTCTGAACAAGCTCTATAACATACTTCTTCAGACTTAACCAAAGTACAAATTCTTTTAGTCACTATAAGAAATTAGAGACTCTAAATTACTGTTTCTTAAACATCTTAAAACTCTTAACCATTTAAAAACTTTTATTTTATCTTCTGAATCTTCCATAAACCAAGAATATCATGTGATCTACTTTCTGTAGCGTTTATTATGATTTGGAGGTTTAAATATTCTTTTGTGAACTGTGTACAGTTGAACCTCCATACAGATGACCACCTCCCTACATTGACTACCTCAAATGACCTAATTTTCATAGACTAGACATGTGCTAGTCGTATACCGTATATACTCGAGTATAAGCCGAGTTTTTTCCGGCACAAACCTGAGTTCAGGTTTTTGTGCCGGAAAAAACTCGGCTTATACTCGAGTATATACGGTATATCAGTATAGCAGGCCTAGTTCCTTACACTGACCACCTCCATGTGTTGACTAGTTAAGTCCTTTGGGTGGTCAACTTACAGAGGTTCTAATATAGTCTTTCTTACCCTTATACTGATATTCTGACTTACACCTCCCTCTCATTCCTGATTGAGATCATGGCTCTACATATACAAAATGTAAATATAAAATTTGGTGACAAGGTCCTTTCAAAAGGTTCCAATTAGCAGTTTATAAACAAAAGAATAACAAAAAAATGGTTTTCAACTACTGCTATGTTACTACAGAAACAAAAAATGTTTCTGCAGGGGAGAATCTCAGGAGTTGCTGGTTAACCAAAAACTGTCATACACAGAGCTAAACTGAAAATATCTGGACCACATTATGAACATCATCTATATTGCAAGACTACATGCAATGTAAGAGAGTTGGCTAGATTTATACAGATCATATGCTTTTATGGATAAATGGCTGATAAAAGCAGGTCTCGGTTTCCTCTCAGAATAGTAGGGTACATTGTATTTTTAGGTTTTGACTTCCAGTCATCTGAACTTTCAGGTTCTGAGGACTGTAATAAAGAGTTTAATGAACTATAATAGAACCTCCTCCATAGTCGCCCACGTTCCTAAACTGACCACCTCTTTAAGTTGGCCTAATTTTAATAGACTGGACATGTATCATATGTACTGTAGGCCTAATTCCTTATGATGACCACCTCCTTGTGTTGACCAGTTTGTTACGGCCAATACAGAGTCTACTGCATATTCCTTTGATATTTATTCAGAAATGAGTAAAATAACATCATTTTGTCCACTTAACATGAGAGAGACATGACTATAAACAGTATGTGAAATTTAAAGAAATTAATTCACGGGGGTTCTCAATGTATTCTTAATTGCCTTTGTTATTGTTTTTAAATCTTTTCCACATTAGAGTCAATAGCACTTCCCTGATCCCCTTGTTTTTCTGGCTTCTACTTAGTTCCATATTTTTGAAACTGCTCATTTTAAAAGTTTACTTTTCTTGCTCTTACTTCTCCATGCCAGCTGGCTCATATTCAACTGTATCCTGGGGGAGTTGATATGCTGGCTACCTCCCTTCAAAGATACTCTAAAAGGTCACTATTTTCATTTGTGCTAATTACCTGGGGAGAGATAGATGAAGGGAAACTGAACTTGACAATATATAAACATGTTTCCAAGACTCATGCTTTAAAATACACTGGGTTTTCCCAAGTAACATGTATTGTATGGTTGGAGGTCAGGGAAACAAAAGAAATGAGAAGGTCAGAGAAGGGAATAAAGAAAAGTAGGAAGTTCTGAAGGCTGAATACCAAAGAAAAGGCATCCTGAACAGTAAGGAGGAGCTTCAGTTTGAGTATAACACCTCAATATGCAACAATGAAAATACAGGGAAATGGTGAGGTACTGGGAGCAGAAATTATGAAATTGAAATAAAGGACAGTCAAGGGCAAAACTGGGAAAAGACTGATCTGCTACAGAAGGGAAAGGTCAAGATCCAAATGGTCAAGTCTTAATAACATATCATTAGAAGAGAAGGGAATTTCCAATTTAAAAAATAAATAAATATCAAACTAGCCCAATCTGAGCTGCTCTTATTCAAGGGGTTCAGTATGAGAGGATAAGGCATGGTCTCAATTTTCCTAGCCACATGGGAAGAAATGTCATCACAAATAAGAAAAAAAGGAATTGGGATCAATAAACTCAAAAAAGGCACTGGCAAAAATCATTGAGGAAGTCCGTTGTTAATTGAATTCAGTCAGTGCTAGGCTCAGGTCCCAAGAGAAACTACAGTGTTACCTAGTACCAAGGCCAAAAAGACCAGGTGAGTAGACTAGCCAATCTAATAAAGTTAATGTTTAACCCCTGGCACATGGGAAATGAGGCATCAGATTATTTGAAGACCAAACTGACTAATGGGAAAGGAGCTCCTTAACATAAGGCCAGACTAAACTCTGAGAGTTAAAAACCTCATAAGGCTTCTGTATCCACATTTAGGATAGCAGGCAGAGAAGGACAATTCTAAGCAAGATGTTGTGCTAGAGGTCAAATCAGTTCACCATCTGAGTACCTGATATGTGTCCAGCACTGTGCTAAGTTTATAGGATAAGCTAGAATGGCCTCTAAGTACATGACTACTTACCATGGAATTGTTCCTAGGAGTCAACATGTCAATAACTGTGAATGTTTAGTATTAAGCCTGGCAAATAGCAGGCATTTGACCATCAGTAGCTACTAATCAGCATCCAGCATCTTTAACCATTATCACAATCATTACCACAATACCCATTTTCCACATTGCAGAGATCACAGATTTTTAATTTTAGAAGAAATAGCTTTAAAACAGCAATATCTGTTACTGAATGGTTTGTTTTTTAATACTATGCCCATGAGACTAGGGACTTATGTTAAGAGGTTAAGGCAAGACCTCTCCTAACTCATGCTCTAGTTCCTATAATAATCCTAATGACATCGTTTCTGGTAAATTTTCTCAATCAGTCATGTTAGCACCAACACAGTCTCACACTTATGTTCCCCAAAGTTTTACATCCCGTGAAACTGACTTCATAGTTTGTTGCTGATATACACAAAAAGAAATAAGCCATTACAACTGTAGAACAACCACTTTCAAATGTCACAGATCAAAAGAGAGAAATCAGAAAGAAGGGTTAGCACAAGGCCTTTCATTCCTTCAAGGATGAAGAATACATGGTTGTTATCACATCAATTCATACTTATTAATCTCCCTCCATGAAGGATTATAAAAGTATACATGAAAAATAGTACCACTAACTTCCTCAGGCTAAATCCTCAGAAATAATGCTGTGAGGAAATTTGCTAGCAAAGAGCGGGAGACTCAGAAAAATAAATCAGTATGTATGAAAGTAACTCAAAAGCAATTTATTAAAATAAGTTTAATTTAAAGGTTTTTAGTATGTTCAACAGAAGGAAGTATAAAATATTCTAAATTTTCAAAGAGCTAATAAATATAGTAAACTTACAAGTTCTCAGAAAATATGTCCAAGTCAGAGAAGAAGTGGATGGAAAACTGAGAACACAATGTGAGACGTAAAACAAACATAAAGGTACAAAAATTGAGAAAAAGAAGAGCAAGAAAACAGAGAGGAAACCTGACACAAATGATACTAAATATCATAGGGAAAAAGGAAAATATGGAGGGCCATGAAAATGGAACCTATAGTGATTAAGCTAGAATGAATCATAGCTTTCAACCAGTTGAACCCCTCTGTTTTACTAATAAGAGAATTGTGGCCTGGTAAAGTTAAGTAATGTCCTTGAGTTTGCAAAGCTAGACAGTGTCAGGGCTAATTTTTATGAATTAGAAAGACAAGTGTTACAGATAATGTATATGTCCCCCCCTAAAAAATTCAGGAGGCTGAGGAGATCACCTGAGCCCAGGAGTTTAAGGTTACAGTGAGCTATAATAATGCCACTGCAATCTAGCCCAGGCAACAGAGCAAGACCCTGTCTCTTAAAAGAAAGAGAGAGAAAGACCAGGGAGCTCGTTTCCCTCCCCACGCCCCTATTTCTATGGACAAAGAAGAGGTCATAGGAGCACAATACTAGATGGCAGCCACCTAAGCAAGAGAGGAGTCCTCAAAATGAAACCTACCTTGCTGGCACCTTGATACTGGACTTCCAAGATCAAATTTCTATTGTTCAAGACAAGCAGTCTGTGGTAATTTGTTATAGAGCCCTACAAGACTAAGATAATAAGCACTGAAATCTTTGACAAAGCATTCCAAAGGAAAAGTTAAAATATTTAGCAAACCTAAAATAAATATTGCCTTACCCCCTCTCTTTTTCCTTTACTCTTCTTTTCTGTTAGAAAGTAAGAAGGGGGCCATGGGCCACTATCTAGGTTTAGTTTAAGCAAAATTCTAGGTAATCCTAACGGTAAAGCTTCCCTAAAGGTGCCTACAGATAGTAGTAGAAACTCGATAAACTTTCATTCAATTAATGAGAGGTCAAAATTGATTCTGTACTTACAAAAGTAACATATCCTTTACCCTAGTCCCCAAATTATGCACTGCGAACTGTAAATAAAATGCTCGCAGGTGTGTGTGTGTTTACTGCCACCATGCCACAAAAATACAGACTGTCACTTTTAGAATCTGGACAAGTACCAAATTCCCAAATGCCTTTTCTAACCTGTCTAATTTCCTATCCCCTTCTTATCCCTTTAGGAGTTTGGCCTTGCTGTCTTAGAATTAACAGTGTATTGGCAAAACAAAGATGAATTTTTTTTTCCAAGACAAAGTCTCGCTTTGCCACCCTTGGTAGAGTACCATGGCATCATAGCTCACAGCAACCTCAAACTCTTGGGGCTCAAGATATCCTCTTGCCGGGCAGTACCTGTGGCTCAACTGTAGGGCACCAGCCCCATATACCAGGGGTGGTGGGTTCAAGGCTGGCCCTGGCCAAAACTGCAAAAAAAAAGATATCCTCTTGCCTCAGCCTCCCAAGTAACTGGGACTACAGGCATCCTCCCCAATGCCCAGACGTTTTTTAGAGATGGGGTTTTGCTCTTGCTCAGGATGGTCTCAAACTTGTGGGCTCAAGCAAGCCACCCACCTTAACCTCCCAGAGTGCTAGGATTACAGGCATAAAGGTGAATTTTTTGTTAACAAATATTTTAAAATCTACCTAACATGTTTTGTTTTAAGAAACAGTAAAAATAAAAGTAAAGAGATTTATTGTCCAATTCTAATGTAAAATTATAAAAGTTGAAGTTAAAAATTTAGTTTACTTCTCAAGTGAAAGAGGTAAATCATAAAAAAAGGAAAATGAAAGTTACTAAAAAATACAAATTACCAAAGAAAAAAAAAAAAGAAAAAATTTGTTGGCAATTAGCCTGACCTCAGTAACTGATAAATGAATAGGCTAAACATATAATAGGAAAAAAAAAAAAAAAAGAATAAGAAGAACCTAGAGTTTATAAATATTGGGAGGGGGGGGGCACACTTTATTAATAGTCTTGAATTTGTTTTTGTTTTTCTTCTTTTTTTTTTTTCTTTTTGCAAATGAGAGTCTCACTCTGTTGCCATGGCATCATTGTAGATCACAGAAACCTCAAACTCTCCAGATCAAGCAATCCTCTTGCATCGGCCTCCCGAGTAGCTAGAACTACAGGTGCCCACACACATATAATATCTAGCTAGTTTTTCTATTTTTAGTACAGGTGAGGTCGAACTCCCGCTGGTCTTGAACTCCTGAGCGCAAGCAATCTACCTGCCTTGGCCTCTCAAAGCGCTAGAATCATAGGAGTGAGCCACCCTGCCCGGGCTGATCTTGAATTTGTTAATGAAATGTGCCTAGAGAAAAGGCTTACACCAAAAAAAGGGAGCAAAAAACAGCACTGTTCTCCTGTAACATTTATTAGGTAATACATAACAGATAATGTGACAGGTGTCACCTTACAGATGAAAGCTCCTCCTTAAAGCCTCAAAATAAAACTCCTTTAAATGGATGCCTAAATGGGTTTACTTCCTCTGCTCTGAAAAGGTTATTATAGCCAGTATATTATATAATCTATCTATAATTTATAAAATAGGTCATATTCTAAAAATGCATTTTTATTTATTTGTTTAGAACTCTAATCACATTTCCCTATTAGAAAATAGACACACACAAACACACACACTTATAAATGTTGGCTGTGTTTCCAGACAAGAACACAAAAGCCCAGTAATGTTAAGGGAAATCATTTAAGTCCACTATATCAGTAAAGTACCTGTACTACTATACATCTGAAATAAAAATGAAAAACAAGATAGTTAAAATAGCAGCAAATTATAAATAATGCCAATGTAAATAAATAAGAAATGACTTCTTCCCCCAAATCATCTTTCATGTTGGTTGATAGAAGATAAATTTAATAACTCTGACCAAGAAAGTGGAGACTTCTGTGGAGACTTAGAGGAAGGAGTAAGAAGTATTTTTGAGGGTTTTAGTGATTGTTACAACTTTAAAAAAATTATTTCAATTTTATTTCAACATCTATGACATATCCATTTTCCCTGATAGAAATATAACTGTAGCCAATCAACTATAAGTAAGGTAATTTTTTATTTGATAATGGAATGAAAGCATGAAGATACGGAAAAGGAAACATAGTAAGATTTAGAACAGAGTGGGAAAGGGAAAAGTTATGCTTAATAAATACTTGCTAAGAGGAGAGGCGGGGAGAAAGGAAGAAAAAGGAAAAGGGGAAAACGTGGCTATCCGAAGGAATGCTGGAATTGTAAATAACTAAAGATTAAACAGTAAGAGAGAAATGAACATAAAGGGTAGAAAGGAAGCCCCCCCCCCCCCTTACCCATGATATTTTCAAAGAGGGAAGAGAACTGGTAATAAGGAGGAGACCCTCAGATAGTCCTCAGCACTGCTACTCAGGAGCACAACTAACTCTGAAGAGGTAGGCTAGGTTAGAACAGTAACAACCACAACCACTGTGCATTGAACATTTACAATCTCTCAGGAACTCTTCTGAGAGCTTTACATGGCTCAAAACAACCCTCTGCAATAGATACTATTTTTGTTCTCATTTTTATAGAGGAAAAAACATGGTAATTTGCCTGATGTCATTCAGACTGAATACATCAGAACCAATTTGCTTCCAAAGCCTGAACCATTAAATCACTACTGCCTCAACAGTACAAACAGTACAAACCACTAGTCCCTAGGAAGTGAGAGCAATGACTGACAACTACAAAGAGAGTTCCACCACCATAAATTCCTATAGTCACTAAGTATTCTCTTGTTAAAAGTAACAAGAAGAAAGCCTTTGGAATTTAGCACCCATTTGACAAACATTTATTGAACACTAGTAGTTACTCTAGACAATGAGGACACAGCCTCAAGCAAACAAGACAGGAGGAGGTAAGTAGTTTTTGAAAAATGGTTTTATAATATTTAGAAGTGCTATGCAGAATTCTTTTTTAATAGCTTTAAAAAGGCCTTATTAGATAGGTGCCATTTAGACAAAAATTTGAAGGAGATGAAGACAGACATGTCTAGAAAAGAATATTACAGGCAGAAGAAAACAAGTATAGTCAGTCCTCCCTGTATCTGGGCTCTACACCTTAGCATTCAATCAACCAAGGATTGAAAATATTCAGGAAAAAAAATGTCTGGTGCCTCTGTACTGAATATGTACAGACATTTTTCTTTCTCATTGTATAGGTACTATAAGTAGTCTTGACCATCCTGAGCAAGAGACCCTATCTCTAAAAATAGCCAGGCATTGTGGAGGGTGCCTATAGTTCCAGCTATTTGAGAGGGTAAGGTAAAGATGATATCCCTTGAGCCCAAGAGTTTGAGGTTGCTCTGAGCTATGATGCCACAGTGCCACAGTACTCTGTGACAAAGTGAGACTGTCTCAAAAAAAGAAAAAAGAAAGAAAGAAATGAAATGAAATTTAAAAAGCAAGTTGTCTGGAGATGATAAAATATACAGGAGGATACGGGTAGACTGTATGTAAATACAACACCATTTTATAAGGAGACTTAACATCCTTTGGATGTTGGTACCCTCAAGAGGCCCTAGAACCCATCCCCCCTGGATATCAAGAGATGACTGAACAAAGTGCCTAGCAAGTTTGAGGAGCAGTAAGAATGTCAGTGTATAATGGGTGGGGCCACATCTATGGTGCATATTTTTATCTATAATAATAATAAAAAAAAAGACCTTAAAAAAATAAATAAATAAATAAAATGTTTTAAAAAAAAAAAAGAATGTCAGTGTAGATGGAGGGAAAAAGTGAGAAGAACAGGAGTTGTTGAAAAGTCAAAGAGGCATTTAGGAGCCAGCGTGACGGGAGCCTTGCAGAGACTCTGGATTTTCTACTGAGTGAAACATATCAATTGATTTTGAGCATAATCAGATATGTATTTTTTAAAAATTAGCTCAGATGCTGTGATCAGAATAAATTATTCACTGTCAATGGTGTAGGCAAGGAAACCAGGCCAGACACTATTGACACTATTACAATAATGCAAACAAGAGAGTATGGTATACCTAATGGAGAGAAAAGCACTGGGGTAGTAAAAACGAATCAAATTTAGATTTTTTTTTTTTTTTTTTCAAATATGGATTGTGTTTGAAAGGCAGAACCTAAAGGATCTGCTAATTAATTGGCCTGGAGTGAGAGAGAATGGATAGTTTAGGATAATTTGATTTCTTTTGGCTCAAACAACAGAAATGTGTCATCATCTGAAAAGATGAAAACTAGGGGTTTAAGAAGTCTGAGGGTGGGAGGAGAGTGAAGCCCAGGAATTCAGATTGGAAATGTTAAGTTTGAGGTAATTATTACAGATGAAAATGTCAAGGAGTCATTAAATATATGCTTTTGGGGAGGGGTGTAGCTAGCATATACTTGGGAATTGTTAGTGTATTGACAGAATTTAACCCTCAGTATACCATCAGAATCCACTGGGCCCAGTTGTTTTTTGTTTTGTTTTTTTTTGGAGACACCCTCGGTGGGGTGCGGTGGCATCATAACTCACAGCAACCTCAAATTTTTGGACTTAAGTGATTCTCTTGCCTCAGCCTCCCAAGTAGCTGGGACTACAGGACAGGCATCTGCCACAACATACAGCTATGGTCTAACTTTTCTTTATGAGTAGTTCTATTCATATGCATTTATATTTTATGACATTCTTTCTGAGAGGTATTCCCCCCAAAAAGAAAATGTTAGTTTAAAAAAAAACAAAAACGGGGTGGTGCCTGTGGCTCAGTGAGTAGGACGCAGGCCCCATATACCAGGGTGGCAGGTTCGAACCTGGCCCCAGCCAAACTGCAACAAAAAATAGCCAGGCATTGTGGCGGGCACCCATAGTCCCAGTTACTGGGGAGGCTGAGGCAAGAGAATTGCCTAAGCATAGGAGTTAGAGGTTGCTGTGAGCTATAACATCACAGCACTCTATTGAGGATGATTAAAAGAAAAAAAACAACCTTATTCTATCCTGCAATTAATATATATGGGTTCCTAATGAGCTTATTCTTCCTATATATTGAAAAACTCATTAACTATTCCCAGTCAGGTAAAAAAGTGACAAAATAATAAACCAATGGTGTATTCACTTAGAAAAATGATGCAACAATGAAGTAAATCAAAAGAAAACCTGCAGGGTGTGATAGCTCATACCTGTAATGCTAGCACTCTGGGAAGCTCTAGGCCAGCCTGAGCAAGAGCAAGAACCGGTCTCTACTAAAAGTAGAAAAACCAGGGGGGTGTTATGGCTGGTGCCTATAGGACAGCTTCTTGAGGGACTGAGGCAAGAGGATTGCTTGAGCCCAAGAATTTGAGGTTGCTG
The DNA here is from genome assembly GCA_963574355.1 of Loris lydekkerianus. NCBI lineage: Eukaryota > Metazoa > Chordata > Mammalia > Primates > Lorisidae > Loris > Loris lydekkerianus. Next base: position 28,803 of record CAUYPK010025933.1, on the reverse strand, counting down.
TAAGCTGTGATGCCACGGCATTCTACCCAGGGCAACAGACTCTATCTAAAAAAAAAAAAAAAAAAAAAAAAAGGCCCGCCACCTATAGTTCAGTGGCTAGGGCGCCAGCCACATACACTGGAGCTGGTGGGTTCAAATCCAGCCCAGGCCTGCCAAGCAATGACAACTACAACCAAAAAAAAATAGCTGGGCGTTGTGAAAGGCGCCCGTAGTCCCAGCTACTTGGGAGGCTGAGACAAGAGAATCACTTGAGCCTAAGAGTTTGAGGTTGCTGTGAGCTGTGACACGACAGCACTCTACCCAGGATGACATAGTGAGACTCTGTCTCAAAAAAAAAGGGGGGGGGATCATCCCTGATGATCTCAGGGACAGGACGTAATATATAACTGGAGAATTCACCATATGTAGTAGGAAGGCAACCGCTTCACAGAAGAGGGAAAGCTTATTGATATTGATGATAAAGGTGGATAAATGCAAGTGGTAGGAAATCCTTTCCTGTCTGTTTCAGTTTTACAGTTTGTTACTGGGAAGACTGGCCTATAAAGCAATTTAACAACAGACAACATTCTGGTGAGCCACTCTAGATGGGTACCTTTCTCACTCGCCTTCTGTGTTTTTGTTTTCTGAAATTTCTTGTAGTTACCAAACAGCATAACTTTTTCTCCAAAAGGAAGGCAAAGAATGGGGGGGGGGGGGGGGGCACAGTGGAGTCACTGGTCTCTAGTGACACAAAAATCTAGTTAGGCAAAAGGTGGAAGTTCCTTGATAAGGTCTTAACACCAGGGGAATAATTCTCCCCAACTCTTACCTCTAACATTGGCTCCTGGTTTCAACCTCTGAGTTATCTTTCCTTTTTCATGAAAGGTGGCAGGTATTACAGCTGAGCAGTTTCTCAATCTGCTTCTTGACAGCAGAACTTTTCATTTTGAACAATTTCTTTCTTTCTTTTTTGGAGTTTTTGGCCAGGGCTGGGTCTGAACCTGCCACCACCAGCATATGGGGCAGGTGCCCTACTCCTTTGAGCCACAGGCGCCACCCTAAACTATTTCTTTTTCCTGTTCAGTCCTAGCTGCAGTGGGCCTCCTGGGAATCTCACAGCCATCAGCCCACAGATAAATTCAAGATGAGCATTTCTACTTTATGCTCCTGCTAAAATGGCTAAAAGCCCTATTGTTCAACTGAGAGGTTTTTTTTATGTCACTGGACATACCCTCAGGCACTACCTTTGAATTTTCTTCAGTCTTAACAAAAGGCTTTATGGTCATACCCTCAGCTTCATCTTTAGGCCACCATTCTCCTGCCAGTGCCCTTGAATATTTGCCATGTCTTAATTTTACTACCATTTGTCATCCAAAAAGGCTGAGATTTTTCAAAACTATCACGTTCTGGCTCCTTTTGTAATTAACAGTCCCTCCTCAATTTCTTTTTCTTCCCCCTCACACTGTACTCTAAGCAGCAAGTAGAAATGGGGGGGGGTGGGGTGCTTTAATGTTTTGCTTGGAAGTTTCTTTAGCTAGATCTCTCAGGTCATTTTCTGCTTTCCACAAAACTACAAATGACAGTGTTGTTAAATGTTCTGCCACTACATAACAAGGATCCCCTTTCCTCCATCAGTTTCCTTCTCTTAAGCTCTCATGACAATACCCTCAATGTCCCAAATTTTATAAACAATATGTTTGAGTTACTTGAACTTTCACTAACACTCTCCTCAAAGTCCACTGCCCAGTTCCAAAGCCACTGCCATCTAAAGATTTGTATTATAAAGCACTCCACTATTGGTAACAAAATCTGTAGTTACCTATTTCTATGTAACAAATTACTCTCGATCACTATAGTTTAAAACTACATTTATTATTGCAGTTATATGGTCCAGAAATCCAGCTGGGTTAGCTAGGTATCTCTGGCTCAGGGTCTCTCACAAGACTGCAATCAAGGTGTTGGCTATGGCTACAGTCAACTCAGCTCTACAAACAAGGATCCACCTCTGAGCTCACTCGTCTGTTTGGCAGGCCTGAGGTCCTTACTGGCTGTTAGCCCTGAACATCATCAGTTTCTTGCCACTTCAAGGTTTCTTGACCCAGCAGTTGGTTTCTTCCAGTGTCAGAACTCTGAGAGAGAACTAAAGAAGGAAGGTACCCAAGATGAAAGCCGCAGTCTCTTTGTAACCAAGTCCTGAAAACGACAGGCCATCACTTTTGTAATATTCTGTTCATACAAAGAGTCACTAGGTCCAGGCTTACACTCAAGGGGAAGAGAATACACAAGGCATAATTACCAGGAGGTGGGGTTGACCAGGGACCATCTTCAATAAAGACTTTCACAGACTAGCTGAAAGCATTATAGCAGACTGGTTAAGAGCATTAACTATGAAGTGAATACTGCTCCATTTGAATCTTGCTTTGCCATGGTAAGATGAAATAACATCAAAAAAGAGTTATGTTGACTGAGGCCAGGAGTTTGAGACCCAGCCTGAGCAACACAGTGAGATCCCATCTCTTAAAAAAAAAAAAAAAAAAAAAATTAAAACTTAGGGCTAGGCGCAATGGCTCATGCCTATAATCCTAGCACTCAGGAAGGCTGAAGCAGGTGGATTGCTTGAGCTCAGGAGTTTGAAACCAGCCTGAGCAAGAGTGACACCCCATCTCTACTAAAAATAAAAAAAAACTAACTGGGCATTGTGTGGTGGATGTTTGTTGTCCTAGCTACTAGAGAAGGTGAGGTATGAGGATTCCTTGAACCCAAGAGTTTGAAGTTGCTGTGAGCTATGACACTACAGCACTCTACCCAGGGTAACAGAGTGAGACTATGTCTATGAATGAATGAATAAAAACAAATAAAAATTAGCCAGACATGGTGGTATATGCCTTTAGTCCCAGCTACTTAGAATACTGAGACAAAAGGATTACTTGAGCCCAGGAATTTGAAGTTACAATGAGTTATGATTCGGCCAATGTACTCAAGCCTGGGTGAGAGAACAAGACCCAGTTTCTAAAAAAAAAAAAAAAAAGAAAAAGAAAAAGAAAAAATTCAGACAATCTTGAGAATTTCTCTAATATTGAGTATTATCTATAAACATCATCCAATATCAGAGCAACATGGTATTAAGCCATATGCAAAAATAATTTTGATTTTCAGTGAATCCAGGAAGGTTATTTTTAATAACCTTAACTTAATAAAATTAAACAAGAAAAAAGGTAAAAACAAACATTTACAAATACTGAAATTCAGCAAAGGGGAGCACAGACACGATAGCAACTGACTCTCCTCCAAAACACATGCATACTGCCCCCCTCACTGTTTAGTGAGACTTTTAAGTCTAATATTGACAGAAAAACTTATCATAATGCTTTCTACCTAATTGGCAATTACAAGTACTGTAGAATAAAAAGAATAAATCATTAAGAATGTTTTTATTTAGACGCCATTATCTATGAGGAATAAAATTTAACAATACTGCTGGGAAGTAATTATGCCCATTTTATAGATAAGACAGAGCATAAAGATGATTTAATTTGTGTATTACCACACAAAAGGTTAGTGACTAAACCAGGGACAGACCTAGCATATAATGTGATATAAACAATAAAACCATAATCAGTTATTTCTCATTTTCATGGGTATAAGAATCTTGCCAAATACTTGGTGACTAAAGAGTTTGTGTCACATTAATTTGACAGTTAAAGAATGAAAATTAGGCCTTGATTTATTAAACCTCTGAAATAATGGTCTAAATTTAAATAAGTAAAACATTATACAAGTCACTATACAAATAAGACTATACAGAAGCTAAAGACTTAAATGGAACCAAAACCCATTATTTCAGTCAGATATTTTACTATAGTTCATCATACCTAGAATATCTAATTAACCTTTCGACCAATACTCATGGAATGTCTATGGTGGCCTTACATTACCAGTAATATATGTTCTCTTTTTAATAGTAATGAAAGATGCTGAAAAAACATTTGTGAAGAGGGGCAGCAAGCTCACATTCACAGAACAATGTTAACTCTAAGAAGCAATGCAATGCTTTTAACCAGATCATAAGTTTTAAAAGCAATTTAGTCACACCTCACTTAACTACAGAGACACTTTCTGAGAAGGACATCATTAGAAGATTTTTCCCTCATATGAACATCATAAAGTGCACTTACACAAGCCCAAATGGTATGGCTTACTACACACAAAGGCTATATGGCACAGCTCTCATGGCTCCTAGGCTACAGACTTGTACTACACTGAATACTGTAGGCAACCATAACACAATGCTAAGTATTTATGTATCTAAACATATTTAAGTGTAGACAATTTAATAAAATACTACTATCTTATGGGACCACTGTTGTACATGTAGTCAGTCACTGACCAAAATGTCATTATGCAGAAGGGAAAAAGGGAGTTAGCAAATGAAGACTACAAGTCCTAAAATGTACTTTTTTTTTTTTTTTGGTTGCGAAAAAGACCTGAGAAAATGTATCTTGGGGGTAGACATACTCCCCACCACCGCAACCTTGTCAATATGTGTGCTTTGACCATTATCATTTTCTATCCCTCCAAACAAGCAGTTTAAAATCTACAGAAATGACTATTTAGTTTCAAATGTATTCCTTCCTTTATAAATTTTATATTCTGGTACGAAACATGTCAAAAGATACTTGTTTAAGGTTAAATGCCATATTAAAACAAACAGCAAAGTAGCTTTATTAGACAACTGGAAGCTTACCATCTTTTAGCACCCATTCGTAAGACTTTCATCTCTAATACTTAAAATTCTTCTTCTCACTGACAAGCCCTGACCTTAAGTCCTTTTTACCTCACATCTGAACAACTGCAATGGACTTGATCTTCATGCTTCCATTTCCTACTCAAACCATACTATCCATAGAACCAACTGAATGACTGGGTTATGGTCCTGATAAACCCATAATAAGCTGAAAATATCCCACCCTGGAAATACATTTAACACACCAAGAAACACATTGTAAAGTTTAAAAGCCGTAAGTCAGACCCTCCTAAGTCAGAGAACTGTGCATTTCAAAAGGCTAAATGTTGCTTGCTGAAAACTTTCAAAAATTCCTCATTTTCTATTTAAAGGTAATCTAATATTCAAAATTCTCCCATTTACCCCAAAAAATCTAATATTCAAGATTCTCCCAATTTACCCATAAAAACAATCTTTTCCATTGCTATCTCTTCCAATGATATTGGTCTTCTCATCATTCCCCCAACTTTCCTTCCTCCCTTTTTTCCACTCTACAAATGTCCAGTCAGTGCCTACTTTGTCTCAAGCACAGAGGATACACCAGGGCCTTCATAGGGGAAGAAAGACAATAAACAAATATATAGTGTGTCAGCTGGAGCTATGGAGAAAGATAAAGATGGGGAAAAGGGAATGGGAAATGTTGAGCAAAAGGGTAAGGAATTAGCCTTTATACTGGATGTTCAAGATAACATGACATTTGAGCACAGATACCATGTAAACAAGAAAGGGAGTCATACTGATACCTGGGAGAAAGGCAGGGGGTAGGTAAGTACAAAGGCCCTGAATATATTTGATATATTCAAAGAATAGCCTGAAGGTCAATATGATCCCAGTCAAGTGAGCAGAAAAAAAGTATATAAGAAAATGAGGTCAAAGACTTATGCAGGAGAGGCCTCATTTGACTTTTAGGCTGAGTGAGATATGAAGCCACTGAAGAGTTCTGGGTAGAGGAGCAATCTAATGAACAATTATAAGATCACTCTGGCTGTTGTATTAAGTAGGACTTTGTGTAGAGGGGTGGGGAAGAACAGAAGAAGGTGGCTAATTTGAAATTTTTTATAGATAAGAGATAATGATGTGTTGGGCTAGAACGAAAGCAATGGAACTCCTAAGAAGTTGTCAGTTGCATGTTCATTCTCGACACCATTCTTTGTGCCTATTTTCCACATGGCTAGTCTCCATTTAGTTCTTCCAGAACCTAGCTTAAATCACACCTCTCTCAAGAAACTATTCCCAAATGTCCAGTTCTCAGGGACTGAATGTTTTTCTGAACCTCCTGTTAACACCTGCCCATACCACTTATTGATGGCATGCAGTCTTTGCTACAATATACAGTTACTGAATCTCTTTACTCTATTGTCCTTCAGGAAGAAAATATAGATCTTGGTATCCTGATTTTGCTGCATAAAAGAGATTCAATAAATGTTTACTGATAATCAGACTAAACTACTTAGAAGTTACTATCCCTCAAAAAAATTATCATGTATTCCTTTTCTCCTCAAATATTTGGCCAAAATAAAAGTGATGCCTGTCACAGTTGTCCCCAGGAAGCCTCTGCCCATCTGAGGCCACAAATCATCTTAAGCTATAGTACACAATAGCCGCTTGCTAGTTTCTCTAGACTAGTTTTCTTTCTTTCTTTTTTTTAATTAAATCATAGCTGTGTACAATAATGTAATCATGAGGTACAATGTGCTGGTTCCATATACAGTCTGAAATATTTTCACCCAACTGGTTTTGGAGAATACTTAGAGATCTAAAAATAGATCTGCCATTCAATCCTATAATTCCTCTACTAGGTATATATATAAATAAGACAAAAAATCACACTATAACAAAGATATTTGTACCAGAATGTTTATTGCAGCCCAATTCATAATTGCTAAGTCATGGAAAAAACTCAAGTGCCCATCGACTCATGAATGTATTAAAATTGTGGTATTTGTACACCATGGAATATTATGCAACTGTAAAGAAAGATGGAGACTATACCTCCTTCATGTTTACATGGATGAAGCTGGAAAATATTCTTCTTAGCAAGGTATCCAAAGAATAGAAGAAAAAGTACCCAATGTACTCAGCCCTAATATGAATCTAGACTAGTTTTCAAAGTGTGATCTCTGGACCAGCATCAGCATCAGCATCACCCCGGAACTTATTAGAAATGTAAAGTACTGGGCCTACCCAGATCAAATGTATCTTAAACTCTGGAGGCAGAACTTGGCAATCTGTCTATTCTAAGGCACCACTACATCTAACAACTACTACTCTGTCCTGGTTAACATCCTCATTCACTGCAATCATCATCACAAATCCAAGTCTTACAGATGACTCACCCCATACGGCTCTGTCTATCTGTTTTTCTGCTCTTTCTTGCCCTCCTAAGTCCTGGAAGTCATGAGCTATCCTCAGCAAACTCCTCTATATATTCACCTTCTATTCTGTGCTGTTCCCTGTAACTTTTTACTCTAAAGGAATCCTGACTGCCCTTGAGGATACGTCTGCTATAAAAGCTTTTCTCTTACCCATAATATACCTCAGGAGGGGCAAGCATCCTCCTTGCTCCCCATATCATATGGTGTTGGGTCTTCCAGGCATCCTCCTGGCTTCCCAGTATGGCTTCCAAACCACTTACCTTCCCTCCAACCCAACCTGAAGATCCTTTGAAACAGGTATCACTTGTTGACCTCCTGCAGTTTTAGCACAGGGCTCCGTCTTCATCTCCATCAACAGTGTTATCACTCGGATAACTTCAACATCCATATAGATCTAATACTTTGGCCTCAGAGCTTTTTGTTTTTAAAGTCTTTAGCACCAGCTATATTTTTTCACCACTTCACCTAAGCCACCCACTTAGCATCATATCCTAACATAATTATCACTTACAAAATTTCAAGCATTCTATTGTCACACCATCAAGACTTTGTTTGAGCTAGTAGTCTTCTCACTCCAAAAATTCTCCAAAGAGTATTAATTCTCTTACCCTTTTTCCTTAGCCTAACTTATCTGGTAAAACCTCAACTCCTGGTTAGAACCAACTATCTACTTACTCTTCTTTCACACCTAAATAGCAGATTGTTGGATAATAATCACATAACTGATTTGACACCATTCAAATCAAATGACCACAAATTTTAAGATTATTCTACCTCTCTAATAAATTCACTCCCCATTATTTTGAGATAACTATTTTATACCTTGCTTGTCTCCTCAAATCTGCCATATAGTGATGTGTCCCTGAAAAACAGGGATATATTATGAAAAATACATCATTAGGCAATTTTGTCAGGTTTCTTTCCAAGTGTTCTTACACAAACCCTGATGGTCTGGCCTACTGCACAGCTAGGCTACAATTAGCCTATTGCTCCCAGATTAGAAACATGTATAGTGTGTGACTATACTGAATATTGTAAGCAACTGTAATACAATGCTAAGTACCTGTGTATCTAAACATACCTAAACATAAAAAAGTAATACACCACACTACAACTTTACTATACCCACAATATCACCAGGTGATAGGAATTTTTCAGCTCTATTATAATCCTATGGGACCACCGTCATATACGCAGTCTGTCACTGACTGAAATGTTGTTATGCATAACTGCAGTTCTCCTCTCCCTACACAGCCACTTTCATCTATGCTCACCTTACAAGCCATACAGAAAGCAGACATAATCAGAGGACTCCCTTATCTGTCCAAAACCAATGCCACTACTCTCTCTGGTTCTAAATGCACAATCTCTGCCCTTCTTCCTATTAATAACAAAAAGATGTTTTTGGCCCTAAGGCCAATCCTTCTTCTCTGTGTTGGAAAAATATACTTCCCTCCTGCAATTAGCTTCTTTCTTTTCAGCATCCTCTATTTCTTCTCCTCTACTTGGATTTTTCCTGCTGACATAAAACATGTCTTTTACCCATCTTTTAAAAATCCTTCTTTGAACCTTTATCCCCCACCAGTTATTACCCCAATTCTTTGCCCTGCTCCATAACTAAAATGTATTTGTTGTCTCAACATCCTCGCTTACCAATTAACAACTAAACCTATGCTAGTTGGCTTTTTCTTCCCGTGGTTCCAATAGCTCTTACCAAGTTTCCCTAGGACCAACATCCTGCCAAGGTCAATGGCCAGTTATTTGGTTTTAAGCTATCCAAACCCAGCAGCACTTTCTTCAGAGTCTACAACATCACACACTTACCTAATTTTCCTCTTACCCACTGAATTCTCGGTATCCTTCAGACATCCCTTTGATCTCAGCCTCATTCTCTAGTTACATTTCTTCCTCAGGCTTTAAATAAGCACTAATGAACTTCAACCTTACACCCACAACTCAAATTTCTCTTCTAAGCTCCAGATTCAGATCAAATGGCCACTGAACTATACTGCCTGGATGTCTAATAGATATCTTTAACAAGTTTACATATATTTAACAAGCCCAAACCATAAATATTGTTTTTTCTGTGTCAATTCACTCTTCCTAAGGCAGTAGCCCTCTGTCCTACTCCCTCAAGTCAAAACTGTAACAACTCAGATTCCTCTTTCCTCTCAGCACACACTCAAGCCATCTTGTTTAGTCCTGTCAAATTGCCCTCCAGAGTCTACCAGGCATCCTCAAACTTTTTAAACAGGGGGCCAATTCACAGTCCGTCAGACCGTTGTAGGGCTGGACTATAGTTCTTTAAAAAATAACTATGAACATATTCCTGTATACACTTCTTATTTTGAAGTAAAAAAAAAAAAATGAGAATATAATCACACTGCCTCATGTGGCCGGTGGGCCGCAGTTTGAGGACCCCTGGCTAAGCTACCACCTCTTGCTTAAACTACAGCAACAGCCTCCAGACCTCCCTCATCGTTCCTCCTAAAGAAAGTCTCTCCAGCTTGAAACCTTACCATACCTTCCTATTTTCACTGGAATAAAATACAAATTTCTACCATGGGGAGAATGATCTGGCATTCACCTACCCCTCCAGCTTTATCTTCCTACATTCTTTTTGCCATCTACACTCTAACCACACTGCCCTTCTTTCTGTCCCTTGGATGCCCCAAATTCTAAGGACTATCTAAGGACTCTGTACTCCCTACTCCTATTTGTAATGCTTTCCTCCTATATTTTGACAAGATTGTGTTTAACATTTAGGCCTGAATTTTTCACCCTAGCTAAAACATCCAGGGTCACAATTACCTTATCTTCTCCAGGGCACTTAGTTTCTAAAACTATCTTGCCTGCTTACATGTTTACAGTTTTTCTCCCTAGTTAAAAAAAATGAACTAGGCTGGGCACAGTGTCTCAGGCCTGTAATCCTAAGCTTTTAAATTATTTATTAAGCCAATTTCACCCAAATATATATACAAATCTCATCATACTTGATCCTGTTTAAAATCTATCAGTGGCTCTTCATTGAAATAAAGGAAAAGTCTTAAAACTCTTTAATCTGGCCTCTACAATTTTTAATTCTCACCTACCACAATTCCACTCATCCCATGCACATAAGCCATGTGGAATTATACACGGTTCCCCAAACATAGTATTTCATCATTCTATTCCTTGGTGGAAATCAATGACCCTTCCTACTCCTCATCCACCTCAAACTCTTGGGCTTAAGCAATTCTCTTGCCTCAGCCTCCCAAGTAGCTGGGACTACAGGTACACAACACCCGGCTATTTTTTGGTTGCAGTTGTCATTGTTGTTTTAGCAGGCTCAGGCTGGGCTCAAAGCCGCCAGCTACAGTGTCCGGGGCCAGCGCCCTACTCACTAAGCTACAAGCGCCAAGCCTAAAAAAACAGATCTTAACAACCTTGCTCCCTGCTTCCTTTGAGGGTTCATTCTCCTCCACACATAAACTTCTCTTCTTGCTCTATGATTCTTCCCTAGACCATTCTCATTTTTACTCATCATCATACCTGCCCATAACTTCAATTACTAGGGCATGCAAATTTCCCACAATTTTATAGCTTAAGCCTCTATCTTTCCTTATATTTTTAGAATTAGGCAACCAGCTATCCAAGTAACATTTCCTTTCGAAGATCTTAAAGTTATCCAAAAATATCAAAAATCCAAAGTCAAATTCATAATCTTCTTCATCCTCCCTCATACCAGAAACCGGGTCCCTCTTCCAGATCTTAACAACATACTGTCAGTTTTACCTTCTGAATATCTCTCCTACAGTTGTGTATCTCTCATGCCATCATTACTGTTTCCTGTCACTTAGACTCTTACACAACAATCATCCAACTTCTCTCTGCACTTTTACTTTCCTCTAATCTGTATAGATACCTTTTTAAAAAACAATTAGATAATTATAATTTCTACCTCACCCTACTTCAATCCTACTTCAAATCTTTTAATGGCTTTTCACTGCCTAGTGTCTGTGCACGGTATCTGACCTAAACGTTACCTGAACTGAACTGCATCTACATTTTGTGACAACTCAATTTACTATTAAGTCTAGTTCGCTAATTGTGTAAACTAACTAGTATAGTAAAATAGTGATTAAAAGGGAAAGCTAAAACATCAAACCAATTGAAATCTTACTAATGTGTTATTATTGTTACCACCATATATTTGCTTGACACAAAATAGCTTCCTAGAAACTTTCACACAGATTATCTCAATAATCTGTTAGCCTCATTTTAAAGATTAGGAAACTAATGCACAGAAAGGTCATACACCAACAAACAGCACAGTGACACCAAAAATCATGTCTTTTGACTCATAGGCCATGATTTCCAAGTTCTACAATAAAACCATCAATTATTGACTACTTTATTTCTAAAATAACTGACATAGAGGCTGGACATGGTGGCACACACCTGCAATCCCAGCTATTTGGGAGGCTGAGGAAGAAGGATTGCTTGAGCCCAGGAGTTCAAAATCAGCCTGGGCAACACAGTGAGACCTCATCTCAAAATATATAAACAAATAAATAAAATAAAACGGTCAATATACATTTTGCTGAGATTAGTCCATGGATGTTCCCCAAAACTATCACATCCTATTTATAATGTGAAAAATCAATATATATATGGTTAAGTAACTTGTCTCAAGTAATTAATGGTGATAAAAACAGAATTCCAATTTCCTTGTCTTCATTTCTCTACTCTAGTCTTGTATCATGCTGAATCATAGTACGGTAGTTGCCCCTTACCATGGGGGATATGCTCCAAGACCCTAGTGCAGGGGTCCTCAAACTTTTTAAACAGGGGGCCAGTTCACTTTCCCTCACACCATTGGAGGGCCAGGCTATATTTTAAAAAAAAAAAAAAAAAAAAAAAAAAACAACTATAAACAAATTCCTATGCACACTGCACATATCTTACTTTGAAGTAAAAAAACAAAACGGGAATACACTCACACCACCTCATGTGGCCTGTGTGCCGTAGTTTGAAGACCCCTGCCCTAGTGAATGCCTAAAACTGCAAATAGTACAGACCCTGCATATACTACTATACTTTCCCCCATAAATATATACTTATGATAAAGCTTAATTTATAAATTTAAGCATAATACAAGAGTGACAATAACTGACAAAGTCTCAGAGTGTCTTGTCTGTCTTTCATAAAATACCATATTTTCAGACTATAGGTGAGCAGGTAATTAGAATCATGGAAAGTGAAATCATAGATAAGGGGGAACTACGTAATGATATGGAAAATAGTGAACAAATAAGAGAAAAGGTCAAGTGTGATGCAGTAATCTTTAGAGACAGACCAGAGTTAATTCTGCCAATTGTAAATTACTGAGGTTTCCACTTTCTTATCTATAAAAGGAAGATAATAGCTAATTCCCATTATGTGAGGCATGTGTCTAACATTATCACTCAATAGATAATTTAAAACAAAACAAAAACATCAGCTTCTCCCAAGAGAGGATAGTGTAAAAATAAGACCAGGCATGGCTCATCCCTATAATCCCAGTACTTTGGGAGACCAGTCTAGAGTTTGAGACCAGCTCAAACAACACAGCAAGGTTTAAAACCTTAGCCAGGCATGGTGGTGCACGCCTATAGTCCCGGATACTCAGGAGGCTGAGGCAAGAGGATAGCACAAGCCCACAAGTTTGAGGTTGCTATGAGCTATGACATCATGGCACTCTACCCAACAAATAGAAACTGTCTTAAAAAAAAAAAAAAAAAAAAATCAAGAGAGAGAGAGAGAGAGAAAGAAAAAGGAAGAGCCATGGTATTTAAAAGATGGGATTGAGTTTCCAGCTCTGCCATTTACTAATTGTCACATACTCGCTCAATCTCTTTCCTTATTTATACAATAGAGATAATAATACTTAACCCTTAGCAATGTTGTGAGGATTAAGACAACACATAAAACAATGTTCTTAATTAAATAGCATCATACAAAAATCATTATCTATGTACACACTCTCTACTGTAGAGTTATAAATTTGTTAAGGGTACATGATGTCTTTAATCATCTTTGTATTCGCAACAGCCAGCTGAGCTGATTTATTAAGAAGATAGAATTGATATAATATAAAATAATTGTTCAAAATGAAATCCAGAAGTTCATCCACATAGAATATGAGTAAGAGAGAGCCTGGTGCCAGTCTAGCTAAGATCAGCTCAGACGGATTTGGGGGTGGGGGGAGCGGTGTCATATCCTGCCTTCTGGGAATTTAAGTAAATAGTCTGTTTACTGGATGTATATCGTATAATCATCAAACAAGTATGCTCCCTCGGTCCAGAAACATGTCCGTCTGTCCCTTTCTCTCCCTGAGGTGGATGATAAAGAGGAGCAAGGAGAATAAATGACATATCAATGTTTAATAGTACTATACCCTCTCCAAAAAAAAGTTCAGAAGGAACAATGGGGATGTTCTCCTTCAACAGACAACCTAAAAGGAGGCTCTGTAGCCATGAGTACTTAAAATACAAACTAGGTAGGAAAATATTTCACAAAAAACTAGTTTGTGTTAACCAAAGTTCTCCCTATATGAATTCAAAGAGATCCTCAACATGATAGAGAAAATATTCCTGGGTGATGAGAAGTCTGTTCAAAGCAAAAAGGTGGCCTGCACTTGTTATTTACTGAGCATCTATTGTATGTCACACACTATGTTAAGTGTCTTTCAAAGACATCTCAAATCTTCACAACAATCTCAAATGATAGGTATTATTTTCCCTGGATGACAAATGAAAAAAAAAAGAGGTTGGTTGTTCACAGCCACACTCCTGGAAATGGCAGGGGGCAGGACTTAGACCTAACAAAGCTTCTAAAACCCATATTATTTGCACCGTATCATGCTGTCCACTGAAGCTACCAAATTCACTAAAAGAGAGAAAAATTCAACAAGAAAGTAAGGAGAAGATCTGGCAAATAAGTATATATAGAGCACAAAATAGCACTCTATCTTAGAGTTCTAGACACACAGAAGCAATTAATGAGCTGCGTCACCTACACAATAAAATGCTTAGATGAGCTGTAACTTTTACTCTTCAGTTCTCCAGATTCTAAAATTGTCTACTCCAACTCAGATGCATTGATGACTGAACATAGGTCAGTACTTTTTCTAGAATACTCAGAAACAGTGTCTTTAAGGCCAGGCGCAGTGGCTCACACCTATAATCCTACCACTCTAGGAGGCTGAGGCAGGTGGATTGCTCGAGCTCATGAGTTCAAGACCAGCCTGTGCAAGAACGAGACCCTGTCTCTACTAAAAATAGAAAAACTGAGGCAAGAGGATCACTGGAGCCCAAGAGTTGGAGGGCTCCAACTATGGCTATGATGCCACAACACTCTACCCAGGGTGACAGCTTGAGACTCTGTCTCAAAAAAAAAAAAAAGAAATAGTGCCTTTGATTCACTACTGGCACCAAACTAAGTAGACAACGGAGGTGATACATGTTTCACAGCTTTCTCATGTTCACCAGGACCTCAAAATCCTTGCACAACAGGGCACCTTCTATGTATCTACTGGTACATAAAATTCATTTCACAGAATTTCATTTTTTTTTTTTTTTTTATTTCACAGAATTTCAGAATCAGAAGAGGTTCAGTCCAATTCTATCATCTTATGGATGTGGAAACTGGTCTCAAGAGTAGTCCGATAATTATCCAAAGTCACATGGCTTGGCACTGGCTAAACCTACACTAAAACTCTGATCTCCTATGTCCAGTAAGTTTTCTCCACAGTGCCTCCCATTTTTGCCTGTCCACCTAGATTTTCTTCTTTGTATCTGGGTGTCATTTAGCTATAGCTTCTTCTGGACATCCTTATTAAATTCAACAAATGTGTGGGGCATTAGGCTAAATGATACAAATAATAAAGGGAGAGAACTGGCATTTCTTGCCCTCAAGACAGTGCCACCCAAATTTTCAGGTATCATGGTGCACACAGGAAACAGTAATACCTTATGGCACAAAATGGCAGACAAATTAGAATGCACATGGTCAAGGAATCCCAGAGGTGGCCAGAGGAATCCCAAGCTCCACCTGGCCGCTCCAAGGGTTGTGCAAAATTGTTATCTTGGCATATTTATATCTCAACCTAGCATGTAGCAGATTCGTTGGGAAGCTGTTGTAGGGCTAATACATAAAGGGAATTGAGATAAATACACAAATAACTGTAATATAAGCACAAAAGAAATACTTAAGGAAACTGTTACTGTCTACTTTCATCAAACATAGTGAGTGGAAATGAGATTAATTCAATTTGCTTCCTTTCGTAATTCTTCTTTTGAACAAATCAGAAGACAGAATAGCTGATCCTTTAGGTTGACAGTGCTAATCAATCCCACCCACAAAGCTACAAAGGGTTGAGGCACAGATGACTAGCCACAGGGAGATAAAAGTACTTAAAGTACATTAGTGTGCCAGAAAAGGTAAGTTCTGGAAAATATTATAAAAATAGGTGGCACCCGTAGTTCAGTAGGTAGGGCATTGGCCACATACACTGAGGCTGACAGGTTCGAACCCAGCCAGGGCCAGCTAAAACTACAATGACAACTGCAACAAAAACAAAAAAAAGAAACAGCTGGGTGTTAGGGCAGGTGCCTATAGTTCCAGCTACTTGGGAGGTTGAGGCAAGAGAATCGCTTAAGCCCAAGAGTTTGAGGTTGCTGTGAGCTGTAATGCCATAGCCTCTACACAGGGCGACAGCTTAAGACTCTGTCTCAAAAAAAAAAAAAATTTTTATGAAAATAAATCAATAGTGAAAATTACATTTCAAGGTCATTTTTAAATACAAAAGAAGCCCTGACCAAAACACACATTTGCTCACATACACACACATACACACCCTCTGTGATCAGGCTCCATTTCCACAAACCCAGTTAAAATTTTGCCTTCTGATATTTATAAATTTAGATTGCCGGAGCCAAGTAGGTTCCTACAATTCCAAACATCTGGGCTGAAGGGCAAAGGGTAAAGTAAAACTTTCAAAAGATGGCTAATAGCCAAGGGCATCACATCTAGTAGGCTCCCTTAGCAATACACAACAGCTGTCTGCTCAAGAGAAATACCGCCATCTTCGCAAGAGACTATAGATGTTCTTGTTTTCATAACTAAAACAGAGGGGGAGGGGTGTTTCTGTAATATTTTCCCTATCATTCTCTTAAAAGTTATCACATTTCATAATTTGCAAATCTCTCCAATTCCAGAATTTTCCCCTCCATCCCAAATTACAATGCCACAATTAACAGTAAATTAAAATAATATAAGGTATTAAGTTTCTAGCAAATAAAAAATGCTTCATAATATCTGATTATTAATTACTATTCTAGCTGCTACAGACTTGGTTTCTAACTATGGGAAAGTCACTCTATGTGACTTAATTACTTCCCTCATACAATTTTAATAACAGTAGTGAGTGACCTCCTGCACGACTATTGTGAAGGACAATAAAAATCATTAGATAAAAACTTACAAAAGCTTATTCCTAATTAAGAATCATGTCACCCACTGGCTCTCAACATCTAAAGACATGGCTTATTATCAAGATCAGTGTCCCCAAAACAAAACACAAGTCGATCCTGACCCATCAAGAAGACTGCAGCTCTTCAAGAAACCAGTGCACTTCACCTACTCCACTTGCCTTCTCCAAACCTACCAAGCCCAGGGGATGGCACTGCACAGGGAATTCAGCCCCTGAGCCTACATCTAACAAAATAAACAACGTAAGAAGAAGAAAAAGTAGTATCACAATCACTGCTAGGTTTTAAAAACCTAACACCTGTAAGTAGAAGGGAACGTGGCAGTCAGTGCTCTGTGGGGAAAGCCATTTGTGCAAGAGAAGAACCTCGCAGCTTTCCACTCCTTATATGTGCAAGTGCAAACCCTCACTCACAGCACTCTGTACTCACCCAGAGGTACATCATGTCAGACTAGGCTGCTCAAACTCAGCAGTCAGTTGATCCTGGATTACAAAAAGGCACTTCGGTGAACCATAGGAAAGAAGTTGCCAGAAGAGGGAGGCAAAGGTTCAAGGTGGGGAGAAACCCCCCAAAATCACTTGAGTTAAAAAAAATCCTTAAAAAAAAAAAAAAAAAAAAAAAAACCCGACCAGTCTCCTCCCCCTTCCTCCCTCCTCTCCAGCTGACTGTTCTGTTGTTCTCTCCTCCCTCTCACTCACCCTCCCTTCCTCCCTCCCTCCCTCCCTCTCTGGGAGTTCCCAGCCCTGAGTGTCTTAACTGGAGTATACAGCCTACACTCTCTGTATTTGCCTTCAGGGAATCTCTCTCTGTAATTCTACTTCTAGAAAGACAATCACCACTCACAACAATACTGCAAAAGACAGGGATGGGTGGAGTTAGTAATAAACTGCCAGCACCAGTTTCTAGTGCTAGATATAAATTAGTTTAAATTGGATTCTTTAAACATGAATGAAGCAACCAAAAACACTCTGCCCTGAAGATCTAGTGAGCCAAGCTTCCCCTCTGCCCCAATCCCTCTGGAGCCCCTTGCAAAAGAAGCCAAATATGCAACAGAACCTGCTCAGAGCCTACATTCCCTTATGTCAATGTCAGTCTGACATCTCTATTCTTTATATCACTTCACCGTTAATAATTCATCTTATAAGATTGTAAAACACAGGAAAACTTAGATAATAAACTCAATTAAGCTTTTTGTCTTTTTTATTACTATCACCCTGGTTCAGATCAACATAGCCTTCCTTCTTAAGGGAGAAAGGAAAAGGTTTTTAGAGTCAAGGTCCCCTAGCATGTTATAGACACTTTACTAGGTATGCAAACAGGACAGGGTATGAGGCCTGCGTTTGTACTCTGGATCTACAATTACTATCACTGTGGCCTGGAGAAAGTTTTTAACCTGTCTAGGTTTCTGTTTCCTCAACCAAAAATAGGTATTAATACTCCTTAGATTACAATTAGATCAAATAATATAACTATGTAAACTATCTGCCATACTCCTTGTGACCCCATTTTCTAATTTTAGTTCAGTTCAAACATTTACTAAGTGCCTCCTATATACCGGGCAAAGCTTTCTTCCATTATGTCCAATGGTGAACAACTATAATCAATACATTTATCCTAATGGTTTTTATTCAGAAAAATTAATGAAATATCCTCCATATGTCAATGCTGTTTCTTTATTGTCCTGGTCCATTTCTGCATATTCAAACCCAAAAGCCCACCCCAGCTGTAAGTGAGCTCTCCCTCTTCTGTGGGCCTGCTGTTTGTATTCACATCTTTCAGGGTAAAAACCTAAGATCTAGTCTACGTTCATCTATTCTGGGCCATGGAGTCTTTTGCACAGTACAAAGCAAACAGTAGGTGCACAAAAAAATTCTCAAAAGGTTATGCATTTCTGAGAAATAGTCTACTCCTTCAACTTGTTAAAGGAAAAACAAATCAAATACTAAAAACAAAAACAAGTGGCCTTCCAGCTTCCTCAGGGTTCTGGTTCTCCCTCAGACATGTCGAAACAGCTCCCTCCTGCTTATGAAATCTCCAAGTAAGTTCTGCAAGTCTCACATTCAAGGTAGGCCCCATGAAGGTCCTAGGGACCTTCCCTACCTAATGCTTCCCATTGTAGTGCTCTGGTCTGTGTTACCTGCTAAGGTGGAGTTTCTTTCTCTTAGGGTAGAAATAAAGTCACTTTTCCTTTTCTTCCACATTAAATTTGTACTTTCCGAAGAAGAGCTTATAAGCACTTTTCTCTCCTCCCACCTTAAATTTCCAGTTCTTTTAAACTTAAGAGAGGTGGGGCAGGTATTCTTAGCCTCACCCAAACCTTTTCTTTTTCTTTATGCAGAACCTCTCAGCTTCCTCTAAAGGCAGAATTGATTACCTCATTTTAAGTACAAAAGACTAGTGACAACTTATAAGCCTAAAACTGAGACAGTCTCCTTTTCCTCTAATTTTAAAAAAAAGGAAAATCTTGACTTTCTGTAAACTAGTAGACTCTTTTATATGTCCACAATAAATTTTTATATGCAATTTTCAATCTTAAATCACCAGTTCTCCCAATACTCCATTCTATATAACTATAGTAGAACCTTTGTAAATTGACTACCAAGCAACTGTACCAAACTGGTCAACATACAGAGGTGGTCACCATACAGAATGAGGCCTAGTGTACTGTACCTATTATACTGATATGTACATGTGGTGCATGCCTGGCCTATGAAAATTAGGTCAACGTAAAGAGATGGTCAATGTAGGGAGCTAGTCAACTATGGAGGTTCTACTGTATATTAAAATCACACCAAGAGATTAGTTTTTTCTAAGCTTTTTGAAAAATTTGTCATTATTCAACATTCATTCTTAACCAAGTGTCAATAAAACAAATATAGTGAAATTTTGTATATTCAAACTGTAACTTCATGTTATCTTTTAATCAAGTTTTAGATGAGAAAAAGATTAAAAACTTAACCGGTATCTGTAACAAAGCAGGAGAAAAATACAGAGAAAAGAAATCTTCAAAATAAAGTTAAAAAAAGTTAAGTATGTCACTAAAACTCTGAAAACTACCTGTGAAATTCCCATCGGTAGAACCATTATAAACTCCTTTGGAATCAAAGAACGGGTTTATAAATTCCTTTATAAAGAGGGAGAGTTTTAGAAATAAAATTCTTCTATGTGTTTTCTTCATGCACACATACAAAAAACAAAAACCCACAGGCTAAGTGATCTTTTTTATTCATGCTCCTGCATGTCTACATTATTTCCCCTACCTTTAAAAAAAAGAAAAAAAAGGAAACAAAGGAAACAAACAGATAGGAGAAAAAAAATTCTTTCCAATCCTCAAAGTCAACAGAAAACCTAAGCTTACAACTAGCTATGTTGAATTCACATCGTGGCTATAAAATACAGGTTTAAGAGACAAAAAAGAATAATAATTCCACATTCTGAAAAGGGTCATGGTTGTATACACAAAGATTAGGACACATAACTTACTTTATTCTATCAGGAGAAGATTTTATCAGACTATATGATTATACTCTGAAGCTTATTAGCCTCTATATTAGCCCAGAGGAGAGAATGTGTCAATTTGAGCATTTAGAGAAGAAATCCTTCTAGGTAGGGCCCATAGAGAAGTCCCTTGCATGCTTGCTTCTAAGAAAAATCAGATAATCTTGAATGGTAATATGGCTGCTGCTAATAATTCTAACCTGGTACCCCAAGTTCCTGTTTATGAAAGTGCTGGATTTTGCAATGTAAAGTCTGGTGGGCATACAGGGAGTTACATTTTAGATTCTCTGCCTCAAAGTCTAATAATTCTACAGATCACTTGCTTTATCCAAGTTTTTCTGTGATTCTAAAAGGCTGGTGGGGGCAAATGGGTACATGTGGGAAGCCAGCATGATTTCTCAAAGATATATCTGAAAAATCAGGCACTGAAAATTTTTCAAAAAAAATATCAGAAGCCAACCTTTGTACATCATTTATATTCCTTTCATTTTCAGGACTGGTAGAGATAATACAGACTACTTTTCGACACTAAACTAGAGAAATGGGACATATGTGAATTTCCCTGATTTGACTTAAAAAAAAAAAAAACAGTTGAAAGAATGAGACTTTTTTACCTCATTTTCCTCTCAGTTTAAAACAGCAGGGATTCCCATAAAATGGTTCTCTACTTGAATCTGCATCTGCTACTCAAAATGTGACCCATGGACCAGCATCAGCAGAATCAGCATTAAAAATAAACTTCTTAGATATGAAGAATTGCAGACCCCATCTAAGACTTACAGAATCAAAATCAACATTATAACAAAAGCCCCATGTTCATGCACATGAAGTCTGAGAAGGTGGTCTATAGACAGAGCTCTAGCCTCAAGCAGCAGTGAGACTCGAGGGTGCCACCTTCCAGAGATCTAACCCCTGGTAGGTGATTTCAATATAACACCACCAGCAGCTACCATTTACTCAGAATATATGATGTGCCACAACTTTGCACGCATGCATCATCTCAGTGTATATCCACAAAATTTCTGTAAGTTTGGCTCTATTATCTTTTTCACACATCAAAGGAAATCGAGGCTTAAGTAGTTAAATAATATGCTCATGGTCTCACAGCTGGTAAGAAAAGGAGTCAAAAGTTGAACAATAGTTTTACAACTCCAAAATCATTTTCACTATGCCATCTATTCACTGATAAAATCAAGTCACCACTGGCAAAATCACCTTAAGACTGGTAAAATGGATAACTGTAAAATTTACCCTGGATATAACCCTGCACTTTACCTCTGCCCATTACCAAGATTTAAAACAATAAATGACAGGGATAAATTTGGGACTTAAAAAAAAAAAAAAACAGTTGAACACACACCTCTATGAGTTTCCAATGGCTGTGGCCATGGCCAAAAAACACAGCTGCCACTGTTAAGAGAGTGCTCCCAGAAAACATCTTGTGAACTGTGGTTACTGTCTATGTCTAAATAAGCTCCAGATGTATACATGAAGGGTATATCTCAAAGCTGACGTCTTGGGATAGACAAATAGGTGATTTATTAGAGCTCTTACCTCAGTTTTCAGGGAACCCTGAGCTAACATCCCTAAAACAGAAAACAACATTATCTTAAGAGACTTGCTTTTCCTCATGTTTCAACAATACTCTCAAAGAATCTCCCCTACTTCAAACTTGTTCTGGTATTCCCTCCACTACAAGTTTTGCCTTCATGAAGTCCTCCCATTCTGACCACTTTTTCATGACCCACCTACTTTAGTTCTGTCTTCCACTACCTCCTTTGTTCAGTGTCCATGTTCCATAATTAAAATCCCTTCCTTGCAAATACCCTCAATCATCTGTCCTCTCCATCACTGCCACCTGGCAAAATTCCAATCCTGGTTAAATACAATTATCCGCCTTCTCTGGAGCCTGTGCCAAATCAGCTCAATGTTGGAGAAAAATCACATAACCAAACTGACTGACTTCACTATATATCATGCTCACAAACGTCAAATGGCCGCTTGACAATGCCAAGCAATCCTGCCCTTGTAAGCTTTTCTAATCTCCAAAAATACTATTTCTTGCCTTATCCTCAAACCTATTTCATTCTCTCCCCACTACCCAGGCATGGCTGATTTTCTAACTACATCATTTTAAAAGAGAAGCATTCAAACAGCATCTTCTCACCACATCTAAGATCCTATCTAGAAATATGTACATCTCCTCCTGCTCACATTCTGTGATAAAGCTGTATCTTTCCATCAAAGGCCCATCTCGCTACTTGTGCCTGAACGCCCACCCCTAGCACCTAGGAGAAAAACTATTGCACCATTTATCTCTCCCCCCTTTACTGATCTTGGTCATGTCCCCAAATAAATATGTATCTCATGTTCAGAAAACCCCTCTCTATGCTCATACATTGATGGGGAAAGTGTACAATGGCAGCATTATATTGGAAGTCAGTTTGGCAACATTGATTAAATTTTAAAATGTGCACAGCCTGTGGTTTAGCAATTCCACCTCCAAGTAGCCTATCTTAGAAAATCCCAGCCAGGTTCAATGGCTCACAACAATAATCCTAGGCACTTGGGAAACTGAGACAGCAGCATCACTTGAGGCCAGGAGTTTAAGACCAACCGAGGTATAACTGCAAGACCTCTTCCACTCCTCAAAGAAAAATAAAAAATCCCCACAAGTATAAAAGGAAGTTCGCTACAGCACTCCGTAAGAGGAAAAAAAGGTTTAAAACACCAATGTCCAATAATAGGTCAATGACTAAATGAACCATCATTTTTAAAAGTTCTCCTTTGACCCCTCACCTCCTTGCAGCCATCTATCATTTTCCTGCTCATCTCTTCACAGTAAAACTTCTTGCAAAAGTTGTATCTGTCTCCACTCCTTCACCTCCGATTTCTTCTTCAATCAACTCAAAGTTTCCAAGTTCTGCACTCCATTAAAGCCAACTCACCAAGGGGTGGCACCTGTGGCTCAAAGGGGCGCCGGCCCCATATGCCGGAGGTGGCGAGTTCAAACCCAGCCCCGGCCAAAAAAAAAAAAAAAAAGCAATTTACCAAGGTCTATTAGATCCATACTACTTAATCAAATAGACATTTGTTGTCCTCAACTTATCTGACCTCTTAGTAGGATTCAACAAAGTTGACGGCCTTCTTAAAACATCTTCTTCTAGCTTCTGAGATACTACAGTCTTGGTTTTTGTTCTTGTTTTTTCATGCATCACCGATTACTCTTTCCCAGTATCTTTTTTTGGCTTCTCCCTCAACAAATCTCTAGAAAGAAGTGTTGCTTAGGGGCTCAATCCTGAGTCACCCTGTTCTCTCTCTCTCTCTCTCTCTGAATTGTCCTATCCATGCCCATTGCTTCAAATATTATTGACATGCCAATAAGTACCAAATTATGTCCTTAGCCTAGACTTCTTCTATGTTCTTTCTGTTTAAGCATGTCAAACACAACACGCCCAAAACTGGGACCTTAATTCTCCACCACCGTACTACCTTTGAAATCTGGCACACCCCAGGCATTTCCCTCATGTAAAACATAGCACTGCCTGGCAATTACGAAAATCAGAAACCCTTCCCTCACCCCTTATGTCTAATTTGTATCAAGTCCTATGTGTCTGATTTCATTTTCTCTCCACTGCCACCACCCTAACCCAAGCTGCCATCACCTCTTTCCAGAACATCACGATATTTCTCTCACTTCCCTTGTTCCTCTCCTTTAAAACATTCATCACACAGCAGTCAGAGAAACTTACAAAAACAAAAATCAGATCACATCACTCTCCTGCTTCTACACTATGATACTACACTTAAATTTTTTTTCTATCCAAACTCCTTATGATGGCCCACCTCTCAAATTTTATTTCATATTGTTATATCTTCTCCTCTCTCACTTCTCTAAATACACCGATTTTCATCAGTCCATCTCTTCTATGCCTCTTTATTCTCTTTGAAATTTCTCTTCATCCTACCTTCCTTCTATGCAAGGATGGCCCTTTCTTAACTTTCAGATATCAGCTCAAATATCACTTCCTCAAATAAAACTCTAACTAGTTGGAGGTCCTTCCCCACAATCTCATATTCTCTATTACTCTGCCCTGTTTGTTTTCTACCCAGCAGTTATCAAAATCTATGATTATTCAGGCATTTGTTTTCTTGTTTGAGTAATAATTTTGTGTACATCATATACTGAGATCTAATATGGAACATTTTCCTGACTTTGTGGTAGGGAAGGTCAAAGTTATTTGCAGGAGTTTCTGGCACTCAGGCAATGGTCTAACCAAGTCCTGTAAATAAAGTGACAGTAGTACTAATTTCACCCTAGCTACCAAAAGGACTCACAGCTATGTCATAGCTACAAACCATAAATACACTCTGGCATCAATGGCTTTACAGTATTACAGTTGGAAAAACTGTGATTCATATTAATATGAAAAAGTAGTTCCAATTTACTCATTTACTTTAATTTGATCACCAACATTCTAAATTGCATCCCTTCCAAAACTATATTCTTCTCAGAATAACAAAATAATAGCATCTCAATTCAAGCTCCACTCTAATCAAGCTTGCTGTATATAAAGTAACTAGAGTCTAGCACTATGTCATCTAACACATAGCCAGTTATCATACGCAGCTATTTGAATTTAATTCAAATTTCAGTTAGTCATACTAGCCACATGTCACAGTGGTACCACAGGCAGATATAAAACATTTCTTTTTTTTAAATTGATCTGTTTTAGTTATTTAAAAACAAAAAACAACACAACATCAAGTTTCCTTTACCATCTACAATTCATTTATATCCCAACGTTCTAAGACCAAACAGAAGCAGAGAATTACAATGAGACGCTGAAGACACACGAAGGGTAAATGCTGAAGATCAGAGCCACAGCTGTAGGTCGTAAGTCTTCCATTCAAACATTCCAATACCTTTCATCTCAGTTTGTTAAAGAAAGTGTTTTACAGGAAGTTCTTTAATTACATCCCAGACACCAGCTTTCTTCAGTGATAACCCAGCTCCATGAAATTTGTGTTTCCATCCAATTGGCAGGAATAAAAAATTTTGTCTTCTGTTTTGCTGGCATGCAGAAGTAAACCTATCCGATTCCTTATTGTAACTGAGGAAAAGGACAGGAAAGAAAAGATCCGGGCTCTGCTGGTGCTGGTTTCTACTTGTCTTTCTGAGGGTGTGACTTCAGAAGAATTAATCACACTTAGGCCACTACAATGATTAGTACTATTAATCTTTTTTTTAAGGTGATAAAAACAAAAATACCCAATGGATATAAAAACGGTCAAATTTTACCACAGGTCCATTTTTCTCCCCCCAAAAGGTACAAAATGAACATATAATTGTGATGGCAACTCCAATGAACATTCCAATTCACTCATCCGCTTGTCCCCCACACAGGTAAGGGGAGCAGGCATTAGGTGTATTAGTCATGTTATAGCAGCAACAGATGTGCTAACGGCAGCTTATTTGAGGTCCGTTGATCCTTTCAATATGTGTAGGAAAGCATGGCTGTTGTCTCTGACTGCCCACATCTGAACACATTCAGCTACCATGGAAACTACAGGGAAGGAAAAATATATTTATTCTAAGATTTACTGGGATTTTTAAGTGCCCTTTCTTCCATAGAGCTTCACAGTGGTGATAATGTGCTAGGGGCTGCTGTGTTTTCCAGCATGAGCTCCCATCCTCGGGTCCTGAGAAGGATAGTGGATTGGTCCTGGAGCCCTCATGAAAGGAGGGGGTGGTCCCTTTGGGTGGAACATGTGTGGTCCAAAACCTGGGGAGGAGGGGTAAGGGGGGCAATACCAGGCGGTGGTGGCAGGGCAATGTTCGCCACAGCTTGAGGGCCACTTGGGGATAAGTTGAATAGTTGGCAAAGGCTTCTGCTGCTGCTGCAGGAGAAGGAGGAAGAGCTCCTGGCAATCCTGGAACGGGCTCTAGTTTGATCCCAGAGTCTGCAGTTCCATCCTTCTCCTTTTCTTTTCCTCTAGCTGCTTGGGATCTTCCCCATTTCATGTTGAGTCTGCGGCCATTGACAATCAACTTATTAAAGGACTCCTCAGCAGCCACTTCTGCAGCCTGCCTCATGGCAAACTGGATGAAAACACACTGCTGTCTCTGCACAACAGTGATTGTCCGGATCTCTCCAAACTGGTGAAAATGGTTTCTTAAATTTGTCTCAGTAATGGTATCACCCAGGCCACCAACATATTGTGTGGTAATAGTTTTATCCTCTGGTGGGTCCAGACAAGGCATGGTTGAAGCCCGCTTTAGAAGCTTATCAGCTACAGGGTCATTGATTCCATAATATCAGTCTTCAATATTCTGATCAGCAAGTGGGTCGTCTGGATCTGTAGGTTTCTCATGTCTGTATGGACACTCCTCTCCTCTCTTGCACTCTCCTTTTACCCAGAAGGAGCAAATGTGCGGCCGATTCCTTTTGTAGTAGGGTGTGGTCCAGGCCAGTTTGAGCAGCATGTCACTGGTAGATGTGGCTTTCTCCAGCATGCCAACCGGTCGAGTTCCATCAGAGTTAGAAATCTCTCTCTCCACGTTCTGTGTATAGTACTCTTTGTTGACATCTGACTTTGGCATGTCATCTTTAAAAGACAATCCTGCGTCTCGAACCTGGATGGGCAGGCCCTACTCTAGGTCTAAGAGGCAGGTCTGACAGACATTCTTCAATTTACTGCAGGTTTGGCACACTTCAGTCTTCTTAAAACGCATTCGGACTCCTGGGCACCAGCGAAACACTGTGAATGGCCTGGCACAGATCTTGCACTCTTTCCCATATTTTTCTTTGGTCATTCGCATATATGGGTTTTCTCCAAGACACGTCTGGCACAGAATAGGGAAGTCCACATCCTCCCAGTTCTGCCTGTTGTAGGTGTTGGAACCTAGAGAAGTCGCTATCTTGGGAGCATCTGATATAAAACATTTCTGTAAGTTGTACTGGACAGAGCTGTTCTAGAACATGATAATAATCAGGAAGCAAAAATCCCTTTACCCAAAATACCAAACTGTTCATGTGTTTTCATCAGCACAAAAGCTGCATCAGGCCTCCTCTCCCAATCTATTTTTATTTTAGAAATATCTCTGTCCTTATTATCTGGCTAATTGTCCACCAAAAATTTAAAAAGCAAATTAAAGAAGGTAACTAGGAAGTAGTAAGGAATAAATAGCAGAGGAAAAAGAAATACTATATTAAAGGTAGCTGAGCTACATAAGGAAAAGGAAAAATGAAGAGAAAAAAAATCTAAAAAGTAGGTTATTTTTTTAAAAGACAAAAGTCGAAAGTGTATCATTTAGTAAGGTAAATGCAGCAAAAGTTCCTGAAACATTGCTATTTTTTATTCCTAAACAATAACTGATGTTGTCAACTATATCAAAACCATGGAGAAAAGTATCCAGTATTTTACTGTTAAGAAATAAATTTTATAGGCTGGGTGGCTCATGCCTATAATCCTAACAACACTCTGGAAAGCCGAAGCTGGTAGACTGCTTGAGTTCATGAGTTCAAGACCAGCCTGAGCAAGAGCAAGACTCTGTTTCTAAACAAATAGCTGGGCATTGTGGCGGACACTTATAGCCCCAGCTAATAGGAAGGCTGAGGCAAGGGAATAAGCTTGAACCCAAAAGTTTGGGTTTGCTGTGAGCTATGATGCCACAGTACTCTCTACCAAAGGTGACAAAGTAAAACTATGTCTCAAAGGGAGGGAGGGAGGTAGTTCATTAATTTTTAAAGTGATGCTAGAAATATTTTTTCATTCAAAAGAATATATTCATAAAAAAATACTAGGGTGGTGCCTGTGGCTCAAAGTGGTAGGGCGCCAGTCCCATATGCTGGAGGTGGTGGGTTCAAGGCCAAAACTACAAAAAAAGAAAAAAAAAAAAAAAAAAAAAAGCCCATAAAAAAATACTATATATATATATATATTCTACTTAGTATGCACAACCTAACCTTTTAAAAGTGGGAGACCATCTTTGAGAAATAAAGATAGCATATGAGTTCCTCTGATGTGGGAAGATGATTTTTAACCTATGCGCAAAAACATAACCAGTATACATGTAGTCTAATTTGATGACTACTAATATTATAAATATTTAATTTAAACAATCTCATGATCTTTTTGTTGTTGTTGTTGTTATTTTGAGACAGAGCCTCAAGCTGTCGCCCTGGGTAGAGTGCCATAGCATCACAGCTCACAGCAACCTCCAACTCCTAGGCTCAAGCGATTCGCGTGCCTCCACCTCCCAAGTAGCTGGGACTACAGGCACCAGCCACAACACTCAGCTATTTTTTGGTTGCAGCCATCATTGTTGTTTGGCAGGCCCGGGCTGGACTCGAACCCGCCAGCTCAGGTGTATGTGGCTGGCACCTTAGCTGCTTAAGCCAAAGGTGCCAAGCCCATGATTTTTTGTTTTTAAAGGGCAGCTTAATCTCTTCAATTTCTATACTTTAAAATTATTTAACTTCTCTAAAATGTGTTTAAAAGTTTGCAAAAAGCAGTAGTACTGAGTACATTGGATACTTTTTTTCCATTCCTGAGATTAATTTTTATTCCCAATTTCTGTTTATTGTGATACTGATTTTTCAAGTTCTGAAGTAAAACTGTCTGTGGATTTTTTGTCTTTTACAAAAATTGC
>CAUYPK010025930.1:0-36855 GCA_963574355.1 Loris lydekkerianus | reverse complement strand
AGCCTCCCAAGTAGCTGGGACTACAGGCACCCGCCACAATGCCCAGCTATTTTTTTTGTTGCAGTTTGGCTGGGGCCGGGTTTGAACCCACCACCCTCGGTATATGGGGCCAGCACCCTACTCACTGAGCCACAGGCACTGGTCACGATTTTTATATTTAAAATTTTGTTTATTGGGGCAGCGCCTGTGGCTCAAAGGAGTAGGACACCGGCCGCATATACCGGAGGCGGTGGGTTCAAACCCAGCCCTGGCCAAAAACTGTAAAAAAAAAATATTTTTTGTTTATTATTATTTTTTTTTTATAGATATGGGCTATAAAAAAAAAAAATTTATATTATTTTTTTTTTATAGACATGGGCATGGGCTAGAGCATTGCATTCCCCCAAATTGGGGACTTAGGGCGGGGTGAGCATGCATTCACCCACTGAAATTTTTCTCTCCATCCTGTCTAGTGGCCTCCTTTCCATGCATCAAGACCCGAGACCTTGGCACCAGAGTGATAAAAGAATAACAAAGTAGGCTCGGCACCTGTAGCACGGTGGTTACGGCGCCAGCCATATACACAGAGGGTGGTGGGTTAGAACCCAGCCCAGGCCAGCTAAACAATGACAACTGCAACCAAAAAATAGCCAGGCGTGGTGGTGGGCACCTGCAGTCCCAGCTACTTGGGAGGCTGGGGCAAGGCTGAGGAATCGCTTAAGCCCAAGAGTTTAAGGTTGCTGTGAGCTGTGAGTACTCTACTGCGGGCAACATAGTGAGACTCTTGTCTCAAAAAAAAAAAATTAATAAATAACAAAGTAATAAATAGATAAGATGTTAATATTAACCAAGGCTAGAGCTGCTGTCTGCCAGGGGGGCTCTCAAACCAAGGCAACAGGCTTCATTTTTCCTCTACAGCTCCTCATCCTGGGTGACATTGCAGCTCTAGCCCCTGACCTCGACAGAGGGGCAGTTCATGGGGGACCAAGTGAGGATCAATCCAGAGGGATTAGATTTCTTAAACAGCTTTATTATCATTTATATGCCATAGGCTCAGTGCCCGTAGCTCAGTGGTTAGGGTGCCGGCCACATACACCAGGGCTGGTGGGTTCAAACCCGGCCAGGCCAGCTAAACAACAATGACAACTGCAACAAAAAACAGCTGGGTATTATAGCAGGCACCTGTAGTTCCAGCTACTTGGGAGACTGAGGCAAGAGAATTGCTTAAGCCCAAGAGTTTGATGTTGCTGTGAGCTGTAACGCCATAGCACTCTACCAAGGGTGACATAGTGAGACTTTGTCTCAAAAAAAAATTTTTATGTGCCATAAAATTTATGCATTTTATGTGCACAATTCAATGATTTTTCAGTATATTTACAGCATCATGCAACCATCATCACAATCTAATTTTAGGACATTTCCACCCCCCAAAACGCAGCAAGGAGATGTTGGCTGATATGAGACTTGGAGGAAAAAGCCAGTGAGGGAGGCAGACAAGGGTAGGGTGTAGAACCTTCCAGGTGAGAGGGGAGCACATGCGATAGGCCCCCAGAAGAGGGGGCAAAGCCCATTTTTTCCATGAACTGTAAGATATTTAGGTACACTTGGAGGGGAAGCTGGGCTGGGTAATGAGGCCTCAGGGGCCCAACTCAGGAGGTGGGGCTCAGTTTCGAGGGCAGGGGGTCCAAGGAGGGCTTCAAACAGAGGAGGCTAGCTTGGGAGGCTACAGAGAGTTCCATGCTATTGGGTGGAGGATGGTTTGTTGTGGCATCAGGCTGCCCTCACGGCTAGGACAAAGGAGATGGTGGTTGAGCTAGAAAGGGGGTGTGCTGAGGCAGAAGCCACGGGTTGTGGAGACAGAATTGGATGGGGAGGATGGGGGCAGGGAAGGTCCATCCCAGGGCATCTGGCCAGAGCACAAGGAAGATGCCATTTAGGAGAATGTCTTGAACACATTCCAAGCCCCATATTTCTTTTTCCCCCATTTCCTGTAGTAATTACAAGTTACTAGAGCTGACTTCTTCAAATGATTCCTGGTTCTTAGCCAGATTTCAGTCTAGAGAGAGGACAAATGTGTCAGAGTCACCCAGGTAGAATAATGGAGGAGAAACTGAAGCGTGTCAGTGGGTAGGTACACACACGCAGCCACGGGAAGAGGGCAGACGGACCCATGGAACTGTCTTTCTTGGAGGCAGGGGATTCATGCCAGTTCCTGTCCTGCCTCTGATGTGATTGTTGTGTGACTTCAGCCACACATTTCACAGTCTAAACATCTGTGATGTTACTCCCTGCCCCTCCTTATGGCTTGTTGGTTCCAAGAAGACATTGGTAAGCCCTTAGACCTGGGAAAGTGGGGGTAGGGGTCCATCTCTGAACCTCCTCTGGCCTCACCCTCCCTATGGGGCAAGGAGTCCCAGGGGCCAAGGGAAATTGCCCAACTGGAGCCTGTGCTCTCCCCCTGAGCTCCACTCACCTTTCCCCGAATTCCCTCTCAAGCAGTCCCAAGCCTACAGCCAGGGTCTGTCCCACCAAGAGCTGACCGTCCTTAGCTGAGGTCCTTTCTGGGGCTGTGGATGTAGCTGGGATATGAGGGGTGGGGTATCCACATGTGAGCCCAGGAGGGATGGAGTGGGATTAGCCGGGAGGGGCCACCTGTCCTCACACCTCCACATCCGGTCACATAACAGTGAGGAGTCTGAAATTCTAAATACAAACCCAGCCAACCAGGGTGCTGTGAAGGTGTGTTTATCAAGGTAGGAGGGCAGAATGCCCTGCATTTAGCTCTTCTCAGCTTGATTTATAACTGGAATATTCAGACATATGGCACG
Source organism: Loris lydekkerianus (assembly GCA_963574355.1). Classification (NCBI taxonomy): domain Eukaryota; kingdom Metazoa; phylum Chordata; class Mammalia; order Primates; family Lorisidae; genus Loris; species Loris lydekkerianus. The sequence goes on along the minus strand of CAUYPK010025930.1, from coordinate 34,048 downwards.
GGGGCCTCTGTTTCTGCTCTTGCCCCACGCCTGACAGCACTGTGCCCACGGCAGCTTCCTTCCCTCCCCTCCTGCCTGGCCCTCTTCATGCTGGCCTGCCTGTTCCCCTACCTAACCCATCCCCCACCTCTTCCCTGGGGGTCTGACCCTCTGACCCTGGCCAAGGCCCGGGAAACTGGATTCTCCTGGCGCCAGGATTAGATGCAGTCTGGTCTGCCAGGGTCATCTTTCATTCTCAGCTTCTCTGGGCCACCAGGTTAGGGGGGAGATTTGCCCTCTGGCTGGAGATGGGTACATTCCTGTGAATCCAGCCCCCAGGTGTGTACTCCAGGCAGCATGAGCTTAGCATGTGTCAGGTGTGTGCTCTGAGCAGGGAGAGGCCAAGCAGAGGGTGTGGCTGCCAGCAGCTGTAGGGATGGGAGTGGCCATTGAGGGTCCCTAACAGGGTCACCGAGCCCCACCTCCCTTGTGGGGTTTCTTAGTCTCACCTGTCTCCACTCCTCACTTTGCTACAACCACACTGCCCCTCATTTGGCTTTGCAGACCACGGAGTTCCTTCCTGCTTCGGGCCTGGAGTTCCTTCCTGCTTCGGGCCTTCGCTCTGGCCCTGCACCCAGAGGGGTCCATGGCTTTGTTTGTGGTCCAAGCTCTTGTCTGCTCAGGTTCAGTCTTAAATGCCACTTACTCAGGGGAATTTCTGATCCCCCCAGATGACTCCCTTCCCCTCAATCTCAGGTTCCTCATTCCTTTTTCAAAACACACAACAAATGAGCTGTTGGTGGATTTAAAGTCTGTCTGTTCTAGTCAGCTGCAGGCCTCCCCAGGCAGGGCTGGGTCTGGCTTGCTCACAACTATATCCCCAGGGCCTGGCATGCTGCAAATGCCAAGGAAATGTCAGTTTCCTTTCTCCCCTCCAGGTCAGAGGGAGACCCTGTGCTTAGGATGTCTAAGTTATTTCTCAATGCTCTTTCTCCTCAGTCTCCAAGTCTGAGAAATGGGACCACTAGAATGCATCCCAAAGTATTTGGAGGAAGATACAGGGCTTAATAGTGGGGAATGGGCTATCTTCCATGACAAGGACTAGGCCTGACAGAGAGAGGGGGCTCTCAGGGGCTATAGCCCAGCACCAAGCCCATGCTTAGATAAGAATGTGGAGGGGCCAAGGGGATGGGCAGGGGGCAGAGAGGCTCCACAGGGGACAGGCAGAGCCCTAGGGAAACTTAAAGCCCTGCCTCTCAGGCGGCCCCTTGGGATCTGAGCAGATGCTCACTCACCAGGCCCCTTCCTCCACCCTGGATGGAGAAGACTCCCCCTCATCCGGCTCCCACCTGCACCATCCCAAAGGCCTTGCCTCCTATGCCCAGACAGGAACAGAATGGCCCGCCCACTATGCTAGAGCCTAGCCTGAGTGGTTCACAGGCACTATTTCACCGTACACCATAATCTCATGAGGGAGGTGCTATTATTGTTCCCATTTCGCAGATGAGGAAGAGTAGCTGGGTGGGCCCACGGGTTCTTGGCTTGTCAGCGGCAGAGCTAAGTTCAGGCTTAGCAGGTCTGACTCCAGAGACTGAGTCCATGGCCCTCCTGCTGCATTCCCACTGGCCTTGGCCTCCCCCAGGGGCCAGAAGGCAGGGAGGATGGGTACTGCCCATTTGGCAACCCTCCTGGCCCCAGAGTGCTGAAGCCTGGAAGCCTGTCCCAGGATGCGCTGTTCTTGATGAGTGTTGGGGTGAGGGTGCATGCAGTGGGGGACAAAGGGGACCTGGAGGGACAGCAAGGAGGCCCCTTCAGGCTAGGGTGCCAGGAATCTGTTCATGCAATGCTGCAGTGTTTTGGGCCCATGAGTGCTCCTCCTATCTGCACTTACCCCCAACACGATCTCATCTACTCTCAAGGGGTTTAAATACCATCTCTACACCAATGGTTTCCAAATTTATATTTCCAGGCTCTTTCCTCTGATCACCAAACTGGCACCTGACATCTCTGCTCAGAAGCTGAGCAGGTATCTCAGGCTCAGGAAGCTCAGAACCAAACCCTAGTCTTCTGTCCCCCTAGTCTGCTCCTTCTGATGCATCAACAACCACCCAGGAGCTTGGGTCAAAGACCTGGAAGTCATTTTTGATTCCTCTGCCCTCACCTCTTACATCCATTCTACAGTGGGACCCTTTTCAAAAGTAGGAACCCTCCAACCCCACCCATCCTCCTCCTCACACTGGCCCAGGCCCTACTTCCTCTTGCCCACTGAGGCAGCTTAACTCCATTCTCCTGCCTTCTCCCTCATCCCCTCCCCAGGTCGCACCATGACAGGATCAGCTTAAATCATTCCACTACTTAAAAGTTTCCAAGTAATGAAAATAAACTCAGGGGAAAAAAAAGAAAAGAAACTCAGACCCCTTGTGGACTAAGGAGTAGATCTAGAACCTGCCTATCTCTCTGACACCATCTTCTCATCACTTGGCAAACACCAGCCACAGTGACTCCTTGCTGTTTGCTAAACATACCAAGTTCTTTCCTGCCCCAGGGCCTTTACACTTACTGTTTGTTTCCTTAGCCTGGAATTCTCCTCCCCCAACTAGTCACACTGCTTCTCATCCATCAGTTCTCATCTCAGATGCCACCTCCTTCTAGAGACCTTCTCTGCCCTCCCATGGAAAGCATCCGTGCTCCCCTCCTCAACATTGACCACATTCCCAGTTGTTTTCTGAGTTTCTCTGTCTGGAATACAGAGCCTTTGTCTTTTCCACCATGGAATCCCCAGTGCTGAGACACTGTGGACCCTCCATGGATGTTTCCTAAATGACTGAAGGAATTAGCCTCAGTTCTCCCTCTGTAAAAGGGGAGCAGGAATAAATAAATAGTGTAGGCCCACACAAGTCCTAGCAGGGGGTCCTGAGCAGCTTCTGGACCACTTCCATGGACAGTGGCAATCTCCTGGCTGCCCAAGAGCCCAGGCTGGCCTAGAGCAGTCTCTCCTTCCTATGTAGTTTCCAACTCCTCTCCATGGGGGTTTGGTTCCTGGGAAGCCCCAAGAGGCAGAGTGGCTGTTACCATGCTCACGGGGCCATGAGGGAGTAGGCAGGACTGGCTGGGTGGGGAGCTTACAGAGCCTCAGTTTCCCTGCCTATGCCTCAGACCTGGCCTCTTCACTAATTCTGGGGGGATCACTAATACTTTACCACCCCTTCCTCCACATCAAGCTAAATCCTCTTCTTCTGCCCTGGTCCTGCATCTAGACACTGTGCACATCCTCCTGCAGGGACCATGGCCATAAGCATTGGGTTATAGAGGACAGTGAGAGGGCTCAGGTCTCCTGGAGCAGAGTCCACACCTTGCTCTGCCATCTGACAAGCAAACAGTTGCTGAAATCTACTCAACTAGGACTGGCCTGCTTCAAGAGAACAGGGGCTGGGCACACATAGATGCCCAAGGCTAACTGACTCCCTTACACGTGTTTACACAGGGCTTTTATACCCATGAACTCATTGGAGCTCACAGCCACCCTCTCAGGCAGGCAGGGCACAGCTGTCAGTGTTCTCATCCCACAGATGGGGAAAATGAAGGCCCACACACCTGCGGGTCCCCATGCCCAGTGCAGGGCCCGGCAGTCACAGGATGTGCGGGGTTGGAATTAGGAACCTGGGCTCTGGAGTCTAACACATGCTTCCCTTCCTGAATGTGTGACCTTGGGCAAGGCATCTAACCTCCAGGGTCTCAGTTTCCTCATGTATAGGATGGGCATCATGTACCTCCCTCCTGGCGACTGTCTGAGGACTTGGCAACATAGGAGGGGCTCAGTAGACAAGAGCTGAGTCTCCAGTTCCCCTCCACACTTCCTGCCTAGAACACACAACCTGGCATAGGGCAGGAGTTCAGCAAATGTTCAAAGGATGAGAGGCAGGAATACAGTTCGTGTAAAGTGCTGGATATCCCTGGCTGTTGGGCCTCGCGGAATGGGCCCATCTGTGTGTCTCCTGCCTGTGTCTCTGCAGTTCTAGGGGTCACATGATCAGAAAAGGGGTTCTGCAGGAGCCATTGGAGAGACAGATGCCTCCCCCCTCTGCTGACCAGATGGGCACAGCCGCCCCCATGGTGACTTTCCCACATCCCCCACACATAGCGCTGCAGTCAGCTCCTCTCCCTGCCACCCCGGGGGGCTGGAATGGGGCTTCCCAAGCATTTGAGGGGCAGGAGCAACCATCCAGTCCAACCGTCCATATTAAAGATGGGGTCACTGAGGCTCAGAGAGGGCAAGTGACTTTCCTGAGGTTTCACAGCAGAACCTGGTTTGGACAGAGTTGCTGTCCCTCTAGGGGGGAGGGGCCACTTCTCCCACGTGCCAGTCACCTCTTTAGCCATGAAGGTCATTGGAAGAAACCAAGGGTTACTGAAGGATATGAAGGAGGGAGATGAAGGCAGGGGGGAGGTCATTGTCAACTCTCTTGCCTCTTCCCTCAGTCTGCCCAGCCCCCTATTCCATCTCCAGTACCCGGAGAGCACCATTCACACTCTCTCTCCTTAGCACCAAAAAAGCCACCTCTGCCTCTCCATGGGGGAAAGGGGGGTGTTAAGCCAGGGGGGTCACGACCCTGCCTGCCCGCTAAACTCAGGACCCCTTGTCTTTATGGCTGCTCTGCACTCGGCCACCTGGCCCTTTCAGCGCCTTGTGGGATCAGAGGCAGGAGGGGGATTAGGTTCTGCAAATGGCTCCCCCCTCCCCGCCATCCTGCCTCCCTGTCTTAGTCATCTCTGGCCTCCACTGCTTTCTCCCTCCATCACAATCCCTTTGCCAGGCCAAGGGGAGAACAACATTGACAGGCGCCCCCCACCCAGGGCCGCAGCGAAGCGAGGGCCGGGCTGCTTAGGAAAGGATCAGAAGTGGTTTCTTCGCCCCCCTTCCCTTCCTCATCCTGCAGCCCGCGCCTCCCCCCAGCGCGCGTTGCGCACGGATGGCGGCCGGAGCCGCAGAGGTGTGTGTGTTGGGGGGGGAGGCTGTGCCTGGTTCTCGATGCCCACCGGGCTCTGACCTCTTCAGGGATTGGGGGTGGGCGGCTGGCCCCAGGAATTCCCATGGGGGTAGGGGACTCTGTAGAGCTCGGGGGGCGCTGCCCCCGGTGCTGCCGGCGCTGAGGGACTCCGGAGCCGAAGGGAGGCGCTGAGTAATGCGCGTTCCCTTAGTGCTCATATTGGGGCGAGGGACAACCTTTAGCCAGGGTCTCCGGGCGGAACGCTGTCTTTCCTAAAGGATGGAGCGGAGGAAGGGGCGTGATTCCGCAGGGCCCGCGTTTTGACGGCGTTTGCAGACCAACTCCGGGCGCTGCTGTCCCCGAGGGGTTCTCGTGGCGGGGGCAGGGCCGCCTTCCTCCGACTGAGATGGGGGCGCGCCACCCACTGGTGCAGCGCCCCGGGCTGCGAGGTCGCCGCGCCGTCCAGGCGACGGGCCTGGGCCCCCGGGACCCGGGGGGTGGGGGTCGGCGCTCAGGGGCGCACCTCTCCTACCTGCCTACGAAATTCTCGAGCACTGAGCTCTTGCCGGCGCTCTGGCCGCCCACCACGGCGATCTGCGGCAGGTCGAGGTCCGCATTCTGGCCGATGGCAGAGAAGGCATCTTGCAGCCGGTTGACCAGCGGAATGAGATCCTCCATGCCGCGGTTGCCCATGGCTGCGGCGGGCCTCGCGGGCTACGATCCGGCAGCCGCTCCCGCTCCCGGCTCCGGCTCAGCCGCGGCTGCCTAGCTCCCGGACTGCCTGCGCCGCGGGTCCCCCGCCCCTCGGGGAGAGGAGCGGAGCGCTTCGCCAGGCTGCCACGAGAGGGCGCCCGGAGGCTGAGGGTCTGCTGCTCTGCGCAGGCGTCGCCTAGGGCATCACGGACGTTGTAGTTTTCTCCTTCTGCGGCTTTAACAGTGTCTGGAGAGCGCGGATGCTGCGCACAAGATACCATTTCTGGCAATTGGCAAGGCCTCACACCTAGTACCAGGACTATTGGATAGGGGTCATGGCTGCCTCATTCCATCTTAAAGATGGGGAAACTGAGGCCTCGCGAGATCAGCCTCCTCTGCAGTCAGAACCTCCAGTCCGGAGTTCCACTTGACCTCTCTACCTTCTACTCTAGGTTCTGATACTAATCTCCCGAATGCCCCTTCCTTCCTTTGGGCCTCAGTTTCCCTGCTTCTAGAAGGAGAAAGATGGACCATTAATTCAACAAGTATTTATTGAGCACATCCTATAAGCCAGACCCAGTCCCAGGGACTGGAGATACAGCTGGGAACAAGAGAGCTGAGGTCTTCACCCTCATAGATTTTGCATAAAGGTGGCAGACAGAGACCGTCAGTGAATAAACAAAACAAATAGTAAAAATGAAAATATAAGAACGATTGAGGAAATAAACAGGGAGTGGGATGAGAGAGCTACCTATGTGGATGTAAAAAGGTCCCTTTAAGCGGGGAGGAGTCAGGAGTTTCTCTGAGGAAGTGACATTTGAGAAGAAACCTAAATGATAAGAAGGAGCCAGCCACAGGCAGAGGAGGAAGGGCATGCCAGGCGGAATGAATTGCAAGTGATAAGCCCCTGACATTTGGAAGGCCCTTCTTTGGAGAAAGAAAACTCTTGTCCCAGAGAGGGGCAGTTATTTATTTATTTATTTATTTTTGAGATAGAGTCTCACTCTGTCCCCTAGGTAGAGTGCAGTGGCATCACAACTCACAGCAACCTCAAACTCTTGGGCTTAAGCAATCCTCTTGCTTCAGACTTCTGAGTAGCTGAGACTGCAGGTGCACATCATAAGGCCTGGCTAATTTTTCTATTTTTGGTAAAGATAGGGTCTCATTCTTGCTCAGGCTGGTCTCTAACTTCTGAGCTCGGGCAATCCACCTGCCTTGGCCACCCACAGTGCTAGGATTACAGGCATGAGCCACTGTACCCACTCTATTTTGGGGGTGTTTTTTTAAACAAAGTTTGCTATGTTGCTGGAGTGCAGTGGTATCATGACAACTCACTGCAGCCTCAAACTCCTGGGCTCAAGCAATTCTTTTACCTCAGCTTCCCCAGTAGAAAGTACTACAGGTGCACATCACCACACCTGGCTAATTTTTTACTTTTTTGTAGAGATGAAGTCTTCCCAAGTTGCCCAGGGTGGTCTTAAACTCCCGGGCTCAAATGATCCTCCTGCCTCAGCCTCCCCAAGTGCTGAGATTACACACGTGAGTCACTGAGCCCATCAAGAGTGGCAATCTTGGTTTGGCGTTCGTAGCTCAGTGGTTAGAGCACCGGCCACATATACCAGGGCTGGCGGGTTCAAACTGGCCCAGAGCCTGCTAAACAATGACAACTACAACAACAACCACAACAACAAAACACCAGGTGTTGTGGTAGACGCTTGTAGTCCCAGCTACTTGGGAGGCTGAGGCAAAAGAATTGCTTAAGCCCAAGAGTTTAAGGTTGCTGTGAGCTGTGACACCACAGTGCTCTACTGTGGGCAACATAGTGAGGCTCTTGTCTCAAAAAAAAAAAAAAAAAAAGTGGCAGTCTTTGTCCCAACCCATCAAATGGTAAGACAGTGGGGCTTCTGCAACCCTTCCCTGCTTATTCCTTTCCCATAGAGAGATCATGGGGCCCCAGGTATGGCATTCACCTCTGCATTTAGGGCCCCCTATCAGGAGGCTAGCAAGGGGAGGCCAGCCTAGTCTTCACTACTGGGGGAGGAGGATAGCAGGTCATTTTTCTGTGTCATGAACAGGATGGGGGGCTCTGTTGGCAAAGCAGTGATCAGCAAATCAGAGACTGTTCATTCATTCATCGACTTAATGCATATTAATTTAGCCAGGCGCTATGTTAGACCCCAGAGCTAAAGCAGTGAGCAAAATGGGCAATGTTTTTTTTTTAGCATTTTAATAAGATAACATACTCATTTAACACAGCCTTTATTTTCTGAATGGGCAATGTTCTTACCTACATGTGGCTTACATTCTAGTAGAAAAAGAAGGACAATATGCAAATAAGCCAATATCTATGAAACTCTGTTTCATGGCAATGAGTGCTCTGGGGAACAAAAAAGCAGGGTCGGGGTAGGAGTAGTGTAGGGATGGTATTGCTATTTTGCAGAAGGTGATCACAGAACTCTCAGCCAAGGTAAAATTTGAGGCTAGGGCATGGTGGGTAACACCTGTAATCCCAGCACTTTGGGGGACCTACGTAAAAGGACGTCTTGAATCCAGGAGTTTGAGGTTTCAGTAAGCTATGATTACATCAGTGCCTTTCGGCCTGGGCGACAGAGTTAGACCCCATTTTTTTTTGAGACAGAGCCTCAAGCTGTCGCCCTGGGTAGAGTGCGATGGCATCGCAGCTCACAGCAACCTCCAACTCCTGGGCTCAAGAGAGTCTCCTGCCTCCCCCTCCCAAGTAGCTGGGACCACAGGCGCCCGCCACAACACCCAGCTATATATTTTTTTTTCTGGTCGCAGCCATCATTGTTGTTTGGCGGGCCCAGGCTAGATTCGAACACGCCAGCTCAGGTGTATGTGGCTAGTGCCTTAGCCGCTTGAGCCACAGGTGCCGAGCTTTAGACCCTATTTTTATTAAAAAAAAAAAAAAAAAAAAAAATGGAGCAGAGATCTCAAAGAAATTAAGGAATAACCATGTGGACATCTGCGGCAGGAATTTACCAGGCAGGAAGAGGGGAAAGAGTGGGTCCTATCCCTGCTGGCACTGAGGAGTGGATTAGGAGCCCATCCTGGACCTTAGGCAAGCTGTACGGTCCAGATCCTTCCATGTCTATGAACCTCAATTATCTAATCTGGGTAATGGGGCTAATGATAGATTGGAATGCCTATGTGAGGAGTGGCTCAGAGCTAGTGCCCAGGAGGCCCTTATTAAACCACAGCTGCAGGGACACTGGTGATGACAGCTCTCCAGATAGCTGGAGCATCAGGTCCACACACTCGCATCCTGAGCAGCTTCTCCCAGCCAACCCACTGTTATGCTCTGAGAACTAGAGAGGGCAGAGATGGGCATCTGAATGAGCTGCACCAATAATTTGGGGAAGGGCTGGATTTTACAGATATCAGTCTAGAGCAATGTTTTTTAACCTTTTTTAGCTCATGGCACACTTGAACCTATAGTTAAACTTTTGCAGCACACTTAAATTATGTTGATAAAAAAAAAAACCCAAGAGTATATAAAAAAGAACATACTTACTGTGCTTTGAACTTCTTTTTTGGGAGGAAGGGGGGAACAAAGTCTCACTATGTCGCTCTTGGTAGAGTGCTGTGGCATCACAGCTCACAGCAACCTCAAACTCTTGGGCTCAAGCGATTCTCTTGCTTCAGCTTCCCAAGTAGCTGGGACTACAGGCACCCGCCACAATGCCTGGCTATTTTTTGTTGCAGTTGTCACTGGTAGGCTGGCCTGAGCTTGGTTCGAACCCACCAACTTTGGTGTATGTGGCTGGTTTCGTAACCACTGCGCTACAGGCACCGAGCCTGTGCTTTGAACTTCTTTAGAAAATAATTTAATTAATGATCTTTAAATTTTTCATGGCATACCTAAGATCCTCTCACGGGCACACCAGTTGAAAATCACTGGTCTAGAGGGTTTATGGGTGAGGTTTTATTATTATTTTTAATCTATTTTTCTCTCTAATTATAACAGTAAAATTTATTGTAAAATCAGACTCCTTACACAAGTGTTTGAAAGCCTCTGGTCATCCTCTCCCACCCAACGATAGCTTAGGGTTTGTTGTCTGTCTTTTTTGTTTTGTTTTGTTTTGAGACAGGGTCTGACTCAGTCCCATGGGGTACAGTGCAGGGGCATCATCACAGCTCACTGCAACTTCAAATTCCTGGACTCAAGCAATCCTCCTGGCTCAGCCTCCTGAGTAGCTGGGACTGCAGGTACCTGCCACCCTGCCCAGTTAATTTTTTACATTTTTTGTATAGTCAGAGTCTTGACATGTTACCTGAGTTGTTTTCAAACTCCTGGCCTCAAGCAAAGTGCCTGGATTACAGGTGTGAGCCACTGCTCCTGGCTTATTATCTGGCTTCCCCCTTCCCATTTTGTTCCTTTTTTTTCTTTTTTAGAGACAGAGTCTCTTTTTGTTACCCTCGGTAGAGTGCTGTGGTGTCACAGCTCACAGCAACCTCCAACCTCCCGAGTAGCTGGGACTACAGGCGCCCGCCACAATGCACGGCTATTTTTCTGTTGTTGTTGCAGTTTGGCCTGGGCCAGGTTTGAACCTGCCACCCTTGGTATATAGGGCCAGCACCCTACTCACTGAGCCACAGGCGCTGTCCTTTATTAGCCCCTTTTGACAGATGAGGAGACTGAGGCACAGAAAGATTAAGGAGAACAGGTCTAAATTCACAAAACCAAGAAGTGATGATGTCAAGACGTGAATGGAGGTCAGATTGCCAGAGTGTCCACATTCTGTCCTACACCACACTGGCTCTCGTGTGCCTAACATAAAACACTGGCACTTTCTGATAGTATTTCTGTTGTGCATACATCAGGTGCTCAGTAAACACAGTTGAATTAACAGTGGCTTTATTAATATTATACAGCTTCTGCGTCAAGACATTACATTTAGTCACTAAGGCTGCTCAGGGTCTAGCCCTTGGGATTCATTCATTCATTCTTCTATTCTTCTACATGTGTGAACCAGTGGCCACTTTGCACTCTTCATGCAAGACACAGGAGGACGAAGAAGTTAATAAGATACAGGAGGTTCATCCTGGTGGGAGGCGATTTATAGGATAGAGGCAGATAAGTTAAGCGGACCGGGTACACAGAGTAAGGGCACCTGGCCCAGCCTGGGGTGGGGTCACTGGGGATAGATCAGCTGGACCAGGCCGGGGCACACGCAATGACCTTCTCTATATGTTTGGGGGGTGGGCACCAAAATTTGTTAGGCTTTTGGGTACTGGCAGTTGAGGTATCTCTGCCTGCACTGTCCCACTGCATAGTAAGCAGCTCCCCACCTGCCTGGAACAGGGCAAGTGTCCAAGTATGCCAACTGTGCCATAGTTAAATCTGAAGCCAGACTGCCTGGTGTTCACATCCCACCTCTGCCACTTTCTCACCTGATGACCTTGGGCAAGTCACTCTACCTCAGTTTCTTCATCTGTAAAAGGGGATAATAATAATGCCTAAATTCTAGGATTATGTGAGGATTCAGTGATATAATAATCATTTAGGTATCTCATTAGAATAGTGCCAGCAATTGTGAATGGTAAGAGTTAAGAATAATGTAATTATAATCATCACCATTGTACCATCCAAAGAAACTTCTTCAGTTATGAAGTTAAGGCAGCAGGTGTGTCTGAACATGGTAAGGAGGGAGAGCCTGTTACCCACAGGTCAGTTCTGTGGAGATGGCTGAACTAAGATCCCACGTTGGGAGGGGATCTGTCCTTTGTCACACTGGCAGGTAGGGGCAGCAACAAGGCTGTGCCCATCCTGTTGCTCCCCTCTCTCACACCATATTTATCGAAAAAGACACAGGTAGGTGACAACCACTGGGGAGGCCACGTATTAAGCATATGGTCTTGTACTTTTCTCTGCCTCTTGTCTGACCAGATGTTGCTGAGCACAGCCTATTTCTGGGGATTCTGAGGTGGGGCGTCTGGCTGTGGGGCCCACCTTATTGCCTACGTTGGTGTGTTGTGCCAGGTGCCTCAGTAGGGCTTGCCTCTGTAGGGTGATAGACACAGATGTCAAGAGCTGCTGGGATGAACACTAACCTGAGGACAAAGGGAGGAAACTGCACCATCCATTCATTCAGTTGGCTATTTAATCAAGTGATGTGCAGGGCTCTGAGCTGGGTCCCAAGGACAAGGACACAACTCAGCAGCTGCTTTCTTTCATCAAGGGCACATGACATTGCTGAGGACAGACATAATGCAAGGTGGGGGGGAGGTGTCAGATTACAAGGTAAAGATGCCTTGATCAATAGCAGGTTACAAAGTGTAGTGGGAAAATAGAGACAATGGCCACCATAGAAACTGCACAGGTGCCCCATGATCATATCAACGTACGTAGCTATGATTTAATTAAAAAATGTATAAATTTAATAAAGGAAAAACAAATTTATAAAAAAAAAAAGAAAGAAACTGCACAGGTGCTGGGTGAAGAAATCCGCAAAATCACAACATAATACAAACCTTGAAGAAATGGAGACATTTACTTCATTTTAAGGATGATTGATTAGATTTACCATTTTTTAAATTGATGCATACTATCTTTCATATTTATTGGGTACATAGGAGTATTTGTTACCTACAAAGTTTTTTGTTTTGTTTTGTTTTTTTTTTTTTGAGGTAGAGTTTTACTCTGTCACCTGGGCTGGAGTGCTCTCGCATCAGCCTAGCTAACAGCAGCCTCAAACTCCTGGGCTCAAGCGATTCTCCTGCCTCAGTCTCCTAAGTAGCTGGGACTGCAGGTACCCCCCATCATGATGCCTGGCTAATTTTCTTTTTTTTTCCTTCCCTTCCCTTCCCTTCCCTTTCATTTCCTCTTTCTCTCTTTCTTTCTTAAAATACATTTCAGAGAGAGAAGAATAGGTTAGTCTACAAGAGTGGTGAAAGACCTAGCTAATTTTTTTCTTTTCTTTTTTTTTGAGGCAGAGTCTCACTATGTTGCCCTTAGTAAAGTGCTGTGGTGTCACAGTTCACAGCAACCTCAAACTTCTTGGGCTTAAGCGATTCTCTTGCCTCAGCCTCCCAAGTAACTGGGACTACAGGCGCCCGCCACACCACCCTGCTCTTTTTTTTTGTACTTGTCATTGTTGTTTAGCAGGCGTAGGCCAGGTTCGAACCCACCAGTCATAGTGTATGTGGCTGGCCGCCTAACCATTGAGCTATGGGTACCAAGCCAAAGTTTTCTATTTTTAGTAGAGATGGGGATCTCACTCTTGCTCAGACTGGTCCCCAAAACTCTTAACCTCAAGTGATCCTCCTGCCTCAGCCCTTAGCCTCTCAGAGTGAGCCACCTTGCACCCAGCTAGAATTTGCATTTACCTCATTATGGTGGTTTTTGTTTTTGTTTTTGTTTTTACAGTTTTTGGCTGGGGCTAGGTTTGAACCCGCCACCTCTGGCAAATGGGGCTGGCGCCCTACTCCTTTGAGCTACAGGTGCTGCCTTTTTTTTTTTTTTTCTTTAGAGACAGGATCTTACTCTGTCATCCAACCTGGAATGCAGGGGTGAGATCTAAATCTCTAAATCATTGCAGCCTTAAACTTCTGGGTTCAAGTGATCCACCCACCTCCCACTCCAAAGTATTTAGGACTACAGTCATGCAACACTACCCCCAGATAATTTTTAAAATTATTTTTTGTACAGACAGCGTCTTGCCATGTTGCCCTGGCTGGTTTCAAACTCCTGACCTCCAGCAATCCTCCCACCTTGGCCTCCCAAAGTGTGGGATTAAAGGGGTGAGCCATCATGCCTGGCCTTACTTCATTCTTAAACTGAAAAACTCAGGGTAAAGATATCAGCTCTCCTCCAACTTAAGCCCATTTAGTGCAACACCAATTAGAATGCTGTGGGAATATGGTGGCTAGGGACAACTGGGAATAGTTTGACAAAATTCTATAGTTTTTCTGGAAAAAAATACATGATTAGTAATGGGAAGAAAGTTTTAACAATAATAACAGTGTCAGAGATTGGTACTATCAGGCACTAAAACATATTCTAAAGCTGTAATATTGACAGCATGTGGCATCATCACGAGAAGGGAAGGTAGATTAGATCCCACTATACACAGGGAACAGGTCTGTACATAGATCCAGAGAGTCTAAGGATTTATCTTCTGATAAAGAGGCATCTGAATTCAGAAGCAAGAAAGAAAACTCAAGGCGTTTCTGCAGCCTCAGCTTTATTTGGGATAAACATAGATGTAGCCTCTCTTCTGCCTCCAAGATGTTCTTCAAGGGCTTTGCCTGCAAGTGGTTCATTAAAAGCAATTAACCCTAAACAGTGTCTCCAACATGGTCTTTAAGAGGCAGCACAAGGTCATACCCATTAAAAAAAAAAAAAATCCACTCCCCGTGAATGATAAAATTATCCAAACTGAACATAGCAAATTAGAAAAAAAGGAGAGAAAGTGAAAAATCTCATGGACCCACTACATACATATATTTATTCTTCCCCAAACCAGGATCATAATGTGCATGCAATTTTATTACCTGCCCACCTCACTTCACATCATATTGTGTTTAAATATATATGTATTTTTTTTTTGTGGAGACAGAGTCTCACTTTATCACCCTTGGTAGAGTACCATGGGTCACAGCTCACAGCAACCTTCAACTCCTGGGCTTAGGCGATTCTCTTGCCTCAGCCTCCCAGGTAGATGGGACCACAGGCACCTGCCACAACGTCCTGCTATTTTTTTTGTTGCAATTCGGCCAAGGACGCTACCCTCAGTATATGGGGCCGGGGCCCTACTCACTGAGCCACAAGCGCCGCCCTGTTTAAATATTCTTTGAAAACATAATTTCTGATGGCTGTGAGCAATTCCTGAAGAGGCAGAAACCATGATTTATTTAGTTGTTCCTCTAAAGCTGATCATTTTCCAGACGGCTATTATAAATAATTTTTCTGTGAACAACCCACTGGCTTTTAAAAAAGTCTCATTTCTGATCATTTTCTTAGGCTAGATGCCTACAAAGGGGGTTACCTGTGAAAGGTCGGAACATGTTCAAGAGTCTTGATAGAAAATTTGCAAATTGCTGTCCAGAAAGATGAACCAATGCAGAATACTAGTGTTTGCAGGCTTCTCTACCTTCACCAGCGTGAACATTATTTTTAGCTCTATTACTTTGTCAATTTGCTAAGCTCCTCTGTGCCAGGTAACAGTGCTAAGCATTATGTAATGTCATCCTCACACCCCCACGAGAGGAGGCACCCACTTTACAGACGCGGACACCGGCTGGGCCAAGGTGACTCAACCAGAAGGCAGAGAGCACCTATTCGGCCCTGGGCTTCTCCAACGCTGACACCCAGATCAAGGTGTCAGTGAGCGCCGACCTCGTTGGCAGCCTGGGCGGTCATGTAGCGCCCTCTCTCCTTCCCCCCTGCCGCTGTCTTTGTTCCCACTTGGGCGAGTTTCTTCCTTTTTTTTTTAGAGACAGAGTCTCATTTTATCGCCCTCGGTAGAGGGCTTCGGCATCACAGCTCACAGCAACCTCCAACTCCTGGGCTTAGGCGATTCTCCTGCCTGTCTCCGAAGTAGCTGGGACTGCAAGCGCCTACTACAACGCCCGGCTATTTTTGTGTGGCAGTTTGGCCGGGGCCGAGTTCGAACCCACCACCCTCGGTATTCGGGGCCGGCGCCCAAGCAGCTGAGCCGCAGGCGGCGCCTCCCCTCCCACTGGGCAAGTTTCCTAATCCGAGGATTTGGTGCTGCCGCTCCTGGGCTTTCCATCCTAGCCTAGAGCTGGAGATAAGGCCGCCTGTTAGTTCCGGCGCTCAAAGCCCGCACCTTGCACACGGCCTCTGCTCCAGCGGCACCCGAGCGCCACAGCGCCCCCTGGCCACAATGCCACCCCGCTCCGCCCACGCTGAGCCACCTTTGCGACTGCTTCAGACCGAACTAGGCTTCTCCGCCGCAGCAGAGCCGGTCCAGAGCACCGGGAAGCGCTTGTCGCTTGACAGTAGTGATTTGTCAACACGCGGGCTCCGCGGCCGGAGCGCCCTGGGACAGAGCGTGTGGCTAATGCGGGTCGTGCGTCCGCAGCGACACTGACTAGATGCCCGCACGCTGTGGGCGCTGAATAATCGCCCAATCTGCGCTCACGGCGGCTTCCAGTCGCAGTACAGGAGAAGGAAATGGCTATTTAGGAACAATGATGGTTTGGGCGCCGGGACCAGGCAGAGAGTCTTCATTCACGGGGTCCTTGGGTTCAGGACAGTTTTAGGGACAGAATGAGAGGGCAGGGCCATTTGTGATAACTGAACTCGGCCCTCCTCTCAAGGACAGCCCAGCCAAATCTAACGAGAAAAAGTACTTTCTTTTTTTTTTTAATTTTTTTTAATTTTTAATTTCAACTTGCTTGTATATTCTTCTTTTTTTGTTGTTAATTTTCTTCTTCCTCTGGCGATGCTCGGCTGTTTGTTAGTAGAGACGGGGTCTTACTCTGGCTCACTGCTGGTCATACTGGTCTCGAACTTCTGAGCTCAGGCAATCCACCTGCCTCAGCCTCCCACAGCGCTGGGACTACAGGCGTGAGCCACGACGCTCGGCCTCTTTCTTTTTGATACATTGTTTCACTATGTCGCCCTCGGTAGAACGCAGTGAAGTCACAGCTCACAGCAACCTCAAACTTTTGGGCTTAAGCCATTCTCTTGCCTCAGCCTCCCGAGCAGCTGGGACTACAGGCGCCGGCCACAACGCCCGATTATTTTTTGTTTCAATCTTCATTTCTGGTTACCTGGCCTGGGCCAAGTGCGAACCCGCCAACTTCGGTATATGTGGCTGGCACCACTGTGCTACGGGCGCCGAGCCGGAAAAAGTACTTTCAAGTGGGTCCACTCACCCCCTTATAGGGCAAGCTCCTACGGGGCAATGAGACCTTGACCATCCTCTCGTCAAGCTCCATCTGGAATGTACGCCCCCTCCCATCCTGGCCTCGCGAGCTGCCCCAGGATCGCGGGACAAAGTGGCCGCGGGGAGGTCGGTTGAGGACAGGCCCTTCTGGAAGTCCCACGCAGTGCCTCCGCCTGACTCGGACCCCTCTGGGCTAGAGACGGACCTTGGGCTCAGAGACGCCCCTTACCAATGCAGAGGACGCGAGGCAGAGGATCTGTGCTGTCCAGGACCCCCTGGCACCTCCGAGCCGCTCCCGCAACCGTTCGGGCCCCAGGTCAGCGGGCTGCGTGACCAGTGCGCGGGGCCGCAGCTCGCGGTGCGGCTCGCGGCTCCTAGTCCTCCTGTCCCCCAGGGGGCGCTGCCCCGTCCTGGCCCCGCCCACAGACTGGCCTTCCGAGCAACTCGCCCCAGCGGTGCAGCGGGGAGCCCTTGAGCCTAGGCTTGTGGCTGGGACAAAGCGGGTGCTGAGGGGGTGCGGAGAGGCGGCTGCGCGGTGTCAGCCGCAGAGGCCGCTCGGGGAAGCGAGGTGCGGGCCTGGGCCCGGGCCAGGGCCTGGGCCGGGGCCGGGGGAGGACAACGGGGTCAGCGGCAACTGGAATGGAGGCTGCGGGCTTTGCGCGCGCTGGGGTCAAGGGGTTCGAAGAACAGAGTGGCGGTCTCCGCGGAGGAGGGGGCTGGTGGAGTGGGGCGCGGCGAGGTGGGACTAGGGCGGAGGGCTGCTGTCCCGCAAGGACAAAAGTGAAAGGTTGGAGGCGGAGTGCTGATGTATTGTCACAACAGAGGCAGGAGGGAGAGGGCCTTTATCAGAAAGCGGGTGTGGGTTGGCGGTACCGCATCGGGAAGTGATGGGCGCCGAGGAAGGCTGAGGGTGGGGCCGAGAGGTTTATTTGGGTTGGAAGGATGGAGCCGCCGCAGTTGGAGGGAGAGAGGCGAGGCTGAGGATTTGAGAGGGGACTGTTGGCAGGACGCAGGAGCGATTGCCAGGAGGGTGGTTGACTCCTGCTTCTGGCAGGATCGGAGGGAGGTGGACTGGAAGGATGGCAGTGCAAAGATGGTACCCTTTTGTCAGGCGTGAGAGTGTAGCCGTGAAGCTCATCAGGCCGTGGGTTGCAGCGCATGGCGGCTGATGGGAGGGGAAAGGACTGGCCTGTGGTAGGGACCGGGCCTTACTCCCCTTCCTGCCTCCAGCCACCATGTTCAACCAGCAGCAGCAGCAGCTCCAGCAGCTCCAGCAGCAGCAGCTCCAGCAGCAGCAGCTGCTGCAGCTGCAGCAGCTTCTCCAGCAGTCCTCACCTCAGGCTGCCTTGCCCGTGGTCGTCAGCCCTCAGCGGTGAGTTCCCCGCCCCCTCCTGGGGATCAATGGCTCCATGCTCAGACCCATGTCCTGGAATCCCCAGTCCCAGTCCATTCTGCTAGGGGCATCCCTTTTCTTTGTCCTGGAAAGCATCAGTTGTACCCCAGAGTGGGGCTCAGAATGGAGGTGAGAGATCTCAAGGACAAGAAGATCCAACTTTCCCAGTAACCTTCTGATACCACCTCCCAATACACAGGGGGCTCCCTCAGCAGCAGCCACAGCAGCAGCTTCTGAGTCTACAATGCAGCAACTCGGCCTCCCTCCTCAACAGCTCTGTGCTACAGAGAGCTTTGCTTTTGCAGCAGTTGCAAGGTATGGCTACGGGCCCTTCTCCATCTGCTTTAGTGGAAGTGTCCCCATTGCATACATCTCACTAAATCCACCCAGTGACCCTGAGAGGGAGCTACTCTTAGCACCCTATTTATAGCTGAAGACACCAAAGCTCCAGGAGGTAAACGGTCCTAAGCTGCTGAGGTAAATGCAGGGCTGTTCAATCACAGAGGGGTGCCCTTGGCCATGGTGCTGGCTCCTTGGGCGTTACTCAGCATACTTCACTCACATTCATTTGCCATTTGACAAATGAAGAAGCTGAAAAGGGAAAGCATTTGCCCTGGGTCACACAGCATCAGTAGTGGCTAAACTGGACTAAGGCCTACACCTCTTGACCACCCAGATCTCTGAGGTGGTCTTTAGCCCTGTGCATTAAGCCTGTGGTCTTGCCCCAGTTTCCCCACAAAGAGAGCCATCTCAGCTCTTCCTTCCAAGATGCTGCTGCTGATCCTAAAAGGAGATAGCCCATAATCCCATTTTATAGATGAAGAAACTGAGACCCAGAGAGGGGACGTGTGCCCAAGGTCACCTAGCAAATAGGTGTTGATTGGATGGTCATTGCTCTTCAGCCCTACCAGGGTCACATGGGTATGGATGGTCCTGAGAACTGACTTATGTATGAGGTGGTTGGGTGGGAGAGAAACCCACACACAAAGGAACTCACATCATATACATATGTATATATCTTCCCCTTTTTCTTTCCCATTTTAAAAGTCACACTCTTGGGCGGTACCTGTGGCTCAAAGGGGTAGGGTGCTGGTCCCATATGCCGGAGGTGGCGTGTTCAAACCCAGCCCCAGCCAAAAAAAAAAGTCACACTCTTCAAAGTGAAAAAAAATTGTTTTTGCAAACGGGATAGAAAAACCAAACTTCATCAGTAGACTCACTCACTCCTGGAGAAAATAACCAGTAGGTATTTTGGTGTATTTCCTCCCATTATTTTCTAGACATTGACTTGGGATTTGTACATGATTGCTGTAATCGATATATAAGTGAGAGACTGTATTTTGTTTCTTTTTCACCAACAAGAATGGCATGATCATTTACCATATGATTCAACAATTGCTGTCAAGATTATTTTTAATAGCTGTTTAATATTCTACTGGAGGGATTTTTCTTGCTTGTATGAATCTCAGTTGTTCAGCTGTTTTCTTTCCTTTTTTTTTTTTTTTTTTTTTTGCTATTTTAAATAACACTGGGATGAATATGATATCTGAGACTATTTCCTGAATTGGGGGGATGTGTGTTTTATGGCTCTTGATAAATATTGCCAAATTGCTTTCCTAAAGGACTGGACCAGTTTGCAATGCCACCAGCCACGTATGACAGTGCCGGTCTCACCATGCCCACAGCAACATTGGGTATTATATGCTTTTTATATATATATATAAATGTATATATACATATAATTTACTAAGTTGGTTGGCAAAAAGAAGCTATGTCATTAATGTTTTTATTTGCATTTCTTGACATGCTAGAGCAATTGAACATTTCCTATTTGTCTGTTAAACATTTGCATTTCTTTTTGTGACTTGTCCATGTCCTGTGTTCATTTTTCTTTTAGGGTGTTTCATCTTTTTGTCTTATTGGTTTTAAGAGCTGATTGGCTCTCTCTCTACACAAACATGTGTATGTATTTATTTCAAGTTAGTATTAATTAAACATTTACTGTGGACCAGAGACATTTATACATCTCACTGAATCCTCACAGAACATTGTGAGGCAAGCACTATTATTATCTCCATTTATAGCTGGGGGAACTCATGCTAAGAAGAGAGAACTGCTTGCTCAAGGTCACAAAGCTTATCCCCAAAGCTGGGACTTGAACCCAGCTCTCACAGCACAGCTGACCCATGGCTTAAAGCCCTGTGCTTCCTGGTTCAGCATTAGGACAAGAGTTCTGTCTTTTATGCCTCAAACACTTCCCAAGCTCTGGGCCTCCCAGGAGGTGTGGAGCTGAGTCAGATGTGGTACAGCAGGAAGCAGACAAGGAACTTATGAAGCTTCCCTAGGACAGGGAATCTGGGGCCTGCAGGAACACAAGGGGAGTCTGAGAAGCCTCCTGGGGGTAAGGACACCTGAAGGGAGGTCTGAAAGATGGTGGGACTCCCAGGCAGCAGGGACGGCATATGCAGAGGCTCTGAGGCAGGTTGTTTGAAGGACCACACAGAGATCTATGACTGTCACATAGGGGGGACTTGTATGGGGAGAATGGCAAGAAAGGTGGCTGGGTTGATGGGTAGGACCAAACCTGGCACAGTAAGGAATGTGCTTTGTTCCTGAGGAGCAGGGAACTGTGGAGGAGTTTTCGGCAGGGGAAGGAGTAGGTCAGAGAATGATTTTAGAATGATCACTGTTTGCTGTCATCCTGTGTGAAAACTGTGGCTGGACTTCAGGCAAGAGATGAAGTGGGTTTAGAAGGAGGTGGGTAGGAGTGGGAATGGAGAGGGGGAGCCAGGGAAGAGGTATAGGATCAGAGCTGATAGGTTTTGGGGATTGCTTGGATATGGGTAGAGTAATGAGAAGGAAGAATTAGAAGCTTCCCCCCAGAATCTTGGCTGGAGCCAGTGGATGGATGGCAGTGCCCCTCATTGGGACTGGGAGCAAGCTGCTCCTCTACTTTGCATCTCTTTTGTCATCAGTGTAAATAAAACCTACCCTGATGACTGCTGAGCCAAGTGACAGGGGCGGTGTGTGGGTATAGGGACAGTGCTTGGCACAGTGCCTGCTTCATCATCAGCCTCTGATGAAGGGTGGCTGGTGGGGAGAAAATGTATCGTACATGTGTTAGGGGTCCCTCTGGCTGGTTCTCCTTGCAGGCCCTGTACTGGGTCTGTCATGTACCCTAAAGCATGCCCTAAAGTACATCTAAGGGGTAGCAAGGCCACTCAGCTGCTGCTGTGAGGTATCTGAGGGAAAAGGCAGCACCCCTCCACGTCCAGCGGCAGCAGGAAAGACCTTCAGCCTCACTTGCCACCATGCCCACAGTGAGCTTCAGCTCTCCCCTCTGGCTGCCCTTGGGTGGGAAGGGTCTCTTGAATTACCTGTGATGCTCCCTTGATGCTCAGGAAGACTGACCCCTGACCCTAGCCTCTGCCACCTGACCACAGCATGATCCCTCTTCTTTCTTCTTGCCTGCAGGTAACTTCCGAGGCTACAACATGGCAACTCCGAGCCTGACAGCCCCCAGCCTTACACCCCCTCAGCTGGCCACTCCAAATTTGCAGCAGTTCTTTCCCCAAGCCACTCGCCAGTCCCTGCTGGGTCCCCCTCCTATTGGGGTCCCCATGAATCCTTCTCAGCTCAACCTCTCAGGGCGGGCCCCCCAGAAACAGGCCCGGACCCCCTCTTCCACTGCCCCCAATCGCAAGGTAAGTGATAGCTAGGCAGGAGTAGGTGTGGATGGGAGTGGGAGAGGGGACACCTGGGCCTCAGACCCAGCTTCACCCACTCAGGTTCATCCTAGGCCTTTGGGCAAGTCACATTTTTTTGTGCCTCAGTTTCTTCATCTGTAAAAGGAAAGTGAACTGATGTAGCATTTCCCAGAATTTATAGATTTCTGTACCACTGGTATGACTTGCCATGTCCAGGTGCCACCAGTACTATTATTTACTTAATATTTCTCTTAAAATTGGTGCTGCCCAGTGGAAATAAAATGTGAACATATGTATTCATAGATGTTTTAATTTAAAATCTTTTAGTAGACCAGGCATGGTGGCTCACGCCTGTAATCCTAACACTCTGGGAGATCCAAGCAGGTGGATTTGCTTGGGCTCACAAGTTCAAGACCAGCCTAACCAAGAGCGAGACCCCGTCTCTGAAAACTAGCTGGGTGTTGTAGCAGGCACCTATAGTCCCAGCTAGTTGGGAGGCTGAGGCAAGAGAATCACTTGAGCCCAAGAGTTTGAGGTTGCTGAGCGCTATGACACCATGGCGCTCTACCAGGGCAACAAAGTGAGACTCTGAGTAAAACAAACAAACAAAAAATAATAATAAAATAAATCTTTTAGTAAACACATGGCTAAAGGAAAAAAGAATGATTGAAATCATATTACTAATATGTTTTATTTAACCTAATATATGAAAAGAATTATAGGCCAGGCACAGTAGCTCATACCTGTAATCCCAGTATTTTGGGAGGTGAGGGTGGAAGAATTGCTTGAGGCCAGGAGTTCAAGACCAGACTGAGCAGCATAGGAAAACCTTTTCTCTATAAAAATAAAAAATTAGCCAGGAGTGGTGGTCCACTCTTATCCTCACTGCTGCACTCCAATCTGAGCAAGGGGAACCCTTGTCTCTCACAAAAAAAGTTATCAGGGCAGCACCTGTGGCTCAAAGGAGTAGGGTGCTGGCCCCATATGCCAGAGGTGGTGGGTTCAAACCCAGCCCCGGCCAAAACTGCAAAATAAATAAATAAACAAACCAAATAACAAAAAAAAAAAAAAAAAAAAAAATATATATATATATATATACACACACACACACACACACACACACATACATATATATAAAATGAATAAGATATTTTATATTCTTCTCAAAGGTTTTTTTTTTTTTTTTTTTTTTGAGACAGAGCCTCAAGCTGTCACCCTGGGTAGAGTACTGTGGCATCACAGCTCACAGCAACTTCCAACTCCTGGGCTCAAGGGATTCTCTTGCCTCAGCCTCCCAAGTAGCTGGGACTATAGGCGTCCACCACAATGCCCAGCTATTTTTTGGTTGTAGTTGTCATTGTTGTTTGGCAGACCCAGGCTGGATTCGATCCCACCAGCTCTGGTGTATATGGCTGGTACCTTAGCTGCTTGAGCTACCGGTACTGAACTGATATTTTATATTCTTTAAAAATTTATTTTGACTCAGCACCTGTGGTTCAAGCGGCTAAGGTGCCAGCCACATACACCTGAGCTGGTAGGTTCAAATCCAGCCTGAGCCCGCCAAACAACAATGACAGCTGCAACCAAAAAATAGCCGGGCATTGTGGTGGGCACCTGTAGTCATAGCTACTTGGGAGGCAGAGGGAAGAGAATCACTTGACCCAGGAGTTGGAGATTGCTGTGAGCTGTGATGCAACAGCACTCTACCCAGGGCGACAGCTTGAGGCTCTGTGTCAAAAAAAAATTTTTTTTTTTTTTTATTTTATTGGCTCAGCACCTATGGCTCAAGCGGCTAAGGCACCAGCCACATACACCTGAGCTGGCAGGTTGGAATCCAAGAATCCAGCACGGCCCGCCAAACAATAATGACAGCTGCAACCAAAAAAAAAAAAAGAAAAAATAGCCAGGCATTGTCGCAGGCGCCTGTAGTCCCAGCTACTTGCGAGGTGAAGGCAAGAGAATTGCTTGAGCCCAGGAGTTGGAGGTTGCTGCGAGCTGTGATGCCCTGACACTCACCCAGGGCGACAGCTTGAGGCTCTGTCTCAGAAAAAAAAAAAAGAAATGTATTATTGTTGTTTTTAGACAGGGTCTCACTTTGTTGCCTGGCAGTGGTGTCATCATGGTTCATTGTAACCTCAAAGTCCTGGACTCCAGAGATCCACCTGCCTCAGCCTCTGGAGTAGCTGGGATACAGGCACCCACCACAATGGCCAGGTAATTTTTCTACTTTTTGTAGAAACAGTCTTATTCTTGGCTCAGGCTGGTTTTAAACTCTTGGCCTTAAGCAGTCCTCTCACCTCAGCCTCCCAGTGTGCTAGAATTACAGGCAAAAGCTACATTGCCTATCTGATATTCCTTTAAACAAACAAACAAACAAACAAAAAATAGCAGAATATGGTGGCTCACACCTGTAATCCTAGCACTCTGGGAGGCCAAGGCAGCTAGATTGCTTGAGCTCAAGAGTTTGAGGCATGGCGCCTGTGGCTCAAGTGGCTAAGGCACCAGCTGTATACACCTAAGCTGGTGGGTTCGAATCCAGCCCAGGCCTGCCAAACAACAATAACGGTTGCAACCAAAAAATAGCTGGGCGTTGTGGCGGGCGCCTGTAATCCCAGCTACTTGGGAGGTAGAGGCAGGAGAATCACTTGAGCCCAGGAGTTGGAGGTTGCTGTGAGCTGTGATGCCACGGCACTCTACCCAGGGCAACAGCTTGAGGCTCTGTCTCAAAAAAAAAAAAAGAGACCAGCCTGAGCAAGAGCAAGACCCCGTCTCTACCAAAAATAGAAAACTAGCCAGTGGTGGGTGCCTGTAGTCCCAGCTACTTGGGAGGCTGAGGCAAGAAGATCAATTGAGCCCAAGAATTTGAGGTTGCAGTGAGCTATGACACCGTGATGGTCTACCAAGGGTTGACAAAGTAAGACTCTGTTTCAAAAACAAACAAACAAACAAACAAACAAACACAACAACCTAAAACCACTAAATCTTCAAAATCCTGTGTATATTTTTATACTTACCTCATAATTCACACTGGCCCTGTGTCAGTATTTGCACCTGACTACTTTAAATGAACTGGCTTCTTTTCAAAGGAAACGTTATATTTTATTTTAAAAGGAAACATTATATCATAACTAGAAATTTTCAAAACCTTCTAAATTGCTGCACACAGAAGTAGAAGAAATATAACCAGGGTAGAACAATGTTCTAAAATCCTAAACTATACACTGTTACCATCTAAAGGCTCCAATCTATAGTCGTCTAGCTTTTTGGTTGTCTAGGTATTTAACTTTTCCCTGACATAAACAGAAATATCTGCAGAGGGAATCCCTTCCTCTCCAGACTGTCCTGTCCCTGAAAGTCTCCAAAGTTACTCATTCACACCCCGCTCCTGAGTACATTCTGGGTCAGGGGCAACACGACCTTTCCTGGCTGCTTTGGGGCAGCCCACATCTGGAGCTGAGGCATGTCCCTCCAGAGAATGGCTCAGCATCCTGCCTTCCATTCGGACCTGTCATAACACAGGTCTTGTCTAGTGTCCAACCTACCCTGCCTCTGTCTTCCATGTGGGAAACGGAGGCTCCGAGATTGGGGTGAGGTGGCAGTTGCCTCTGCACAGCTGTCAAGGCAGACCTGTAGCCCAGGCCTCCTAATTCATAGGCCAGTGCTTCCGAAGGGCACAGAGTCCTGATATGCTGTACAGATCACCACTTCCTACTCAGGCCCAGTTCCTCAGACTTAGCAGGAGAGAGGGAGGCTACAGGCTCCTGGGAACTTCTGGGGGCTTCCTGGGGTGCCCTAGAACTGGCCAGAGCCCTGTGTTCATTAAGCAGACATCTGTAAGCACCTGCAAGGCACTCAGTGGTGTAGGTGGGGCAGCTGGTCTGGCCCTCTCTGAGGTCTTGGGTTGGGTAGAGCTCAAGAGTTGAATGATATTAATGCAAATAATGCTCCAACCATTTGATTAAGACCGAAAAAAGCCACAAAAAGGAAACCAATAGCCTTCTAGGGACCTGTTCTAGTCTGGGGGCAAGAGGGCTTCCTGCAAGAAGTGCGTTTGAGACTTTGAGTGAAAATCTGTGGGAAAGGTCTGGTGCTGAACCAGAGAGAAGCCAGTGTGGACAAGTAGAGAGGGCCCAGGAAAGTGGGGAGGGCTGAGACTGGGGGGTGGCAGAGACCCAGGTTACACAGGGCAGAAGTGGAGCATGGGGAGGCTGTTTTCCAACTTGGGTGAAGAGTACTCCAGGGCTGTAGGAAGCCATGGGAGGGCTTTAAGCCTGGAAGAAACAAGAGGCATGATCAAGTTAGTACTTTACAAATGTCCTTCTGGCTGCTTTGTGAAGAAGGGGTGGGAAGTCAGGAGGAAGTACCATGAGCCAAGAGAAGGCTAGTGTACCCCAAACTTGGGCTTCTTTAGCAAGCAGCTAGATGGAACCCCCTAGACATAGTTCTGGAGGTTTTTTGTCTTTTCTTTTCTTCTCTTTTTTTTTTTTTTTTAAAGAGTCTCACTCTTTCTCCCTGGGTAGAGTGCTATAGCATCATAGCTCACAGCAACCTCAAACTCTTGGGCTCAAGTGATCCTCTTGCCTCAGCCTCCTGAGTACCTGGGACTATAAGCGCCCACCACAATGCCCAGCTATTTTTTTTAGAGACTGGGTCTCACTTTTGCTCAGGCTGGTCTTGAACACTTGAACTCAAGCAATTCACCCACCTTGACGACCCTGAGTGCTAGGATTACAGGCGTGAGCCACTGTGCCCAGCCTATTTGTTTTTGGTTTTTTTTGTTAGTAGAGACAGGGTTTCACTCTTGTTCAAGCTGGTCTTGAACTCCTGAGCTCAGGCATTCTACCTGCCTTGGCCTCCCAGAGTGCTAGGATGGTAGTATTACAGGCATGCATCTGGCTGATTCTGGAAGGTTTTACAGTTATCTGCTTGACAGTCCAGGGGCAGGACCCACCAGAGATCCCCTGGGCTCTTTCATCCCCTGGGAGATTGTTGTAGCCACTCTTGGGCAAGTGGGTATTTACAGGGATGGGTGGCAGATGTCAAAAATAGTTTCTGAAAGGAAGCAGGATTCCTCTTCTCAGACGATGCCTGTGGAAGACAAACCAGACCCCCCAGAGGGGTCTGAGGAAGGCACAGAGTCCCGAGTGAGCACACCAGAAGGTGAGGAGGGGGGCTGCCCGCTCTTCAGAGGGATGTGGCTGGGGGGCAGGGTTGGCAGGTGCTGAAGGCAGATATGGTATGAAAGGGTTCTTGATTTGGGAGATGGGTTGAGTCTAGGCCTTGTCTCCTGGGGCTCAGACATGCTCTACACATCTGCCCTCCTGCCCACACCCAGACCAAGATTCACTCTCCTGCCCTGATGACATCACTAAGGAGAAATCCACTCCAGCCCCTGAGCCTTGTGAGATGTCTGAGCCGCCAGCCAAGAGGATGAAGAGGTAACATTCTGAACATCTTCCCCCAGCCCTGGGTCCTGTACTCTCATTTCTGCAAAGGCAGGGGTGGGGTGGCAGAGTGGTATCCCTTCAGTGGAACTGGAGTAAGGAAAGGGCCTTGACTCTGGCTTTGGAGGAAGGTCAGACTCATTCCTGCACCTTCCATGGGGAGGCTTCAGGCCAGATTCTGGTATCTTCTTTGGGACTGAGCCACCTAGAGGCTAGGCTGGGTGCCCAGCTGAGTGGGGTAAAGATGTTCATCAGACCGTAGAGGGTGAGTGGGTTTACAGGACTAATCAGACACATGTTAGCAAGTTGGGAAGGTGAGAACAATCTTCCCCTATTTATTTAGGTGAAACTGAGGCCCAGGGAGCTAAAAGGAGTTTGCCCAAATCCCTCAGCTTGTAAGTGGAAGAATTAGTATTGGAAACTGGGTCTTAGCCTTTCTTGGAAGCCCCTGGGGCTTCTTGGAAGGCATGGCTTTGATTTTCCTTTGCTCCTTCCGTAGCTCAGAGGAGCCATTAGAAAAGGGTCACCCAGGGCAGCCACAGGCAAAGGTCCAGCCACAGGCCCGGATGACAGTACCAAAGCAGACACAGACACCAGAGCTGCTGCCTGAGCCCCTGGAAGCCCGAGTGCTGCCACGATTCCAGCCACGGGTTTTGCAGATCCAGGCCCAGGTGCAACCACAAACTCAGCCATGGATGCCACCAGTGGACACCCAGGTGCAGCCAAAGCTGCAGAAGCAAGCACAAACGCAGACCTCTCCAGAACACTTAGTGCTGCAGGAGCCGCAGGCGCCACTGCCACTGCTGCAGAAGGAGGTCGAACCACAGAAGCAGATGCAGCCTCAGGTGCAGCCACAAGCACATTCACAACCCCCAGAACAGGTGCAGCCACAGCTGCAGAAGCAGGCCCAGACACAGACTTATCCACAGGTACATACACAAGCACAGCCAAGGATCCAGCCACAGGAGCAGCCACCAGAGCATCCTTCAGCACAAGTGCCAGTGCAGCCATCAGAGCAGGCTCATGGGCAGCCTGAGACCCAGCCGCAGGTGCCAGTGCTGGCTCCAGAGCAAGCTCTGGTTCACAGCACAGCACCAGAGCCACCACCTGATACAGTAGAATCTGGAGGAGGTAAGAGAGCACTGGCTCTCAGCTGGTCTGCTGGTGAGCCATCTCTGCCTGGGCCCTTTGTTCCTCCCTTGGCATTGTCCAGCCCTGAATCCAGGCAGCCTGGAACTGAAGGCCAGCCCCAGAACCAGGTCCAAGGCCATCCATGACAGGGGCTTTGAGGTCTCGGGTCCCTTGGGCCCAGAGTGGGAGGCACACTTTGGGAAATAGAACACATCTTCATTTCCAGGCACAGAGGAGGCCTTGCCAGAGCCAGTGGGTGCCCAGGTCCACGTGGAAGAGAGCCAGGAGGAGGCAGCCAGAGGCCTGGATGTGGGAGAATGTGAAAAAAGAGCAAGAGAGATGCTGGGGGTGGGTAGAGGTGCTGATGTGGCAATATGAGGGCCACAAAGCCCAGCAGCGGGGTGGCCCCTTTCTGCTCCCAGTCACCTCTGGGTCCCCTGGTGTTTCTTCACCTGTGCGATGGTATAGCAGCCCTCCACCAGGGGAACGTGGGCAGCCCCGACTGGGTTGTAGGTGCTCAGTCCATGTGGGCCTCTCTTGCTTGGTGCTACCTTCATGTGCCTGCTTTAGAGACCGGGGTACTTCAGGTGACAAGAGCCCCTTCCTGCCCGCCTATCCCTGCACCAGAGCCCCAGACCCATCACATGGCGACAGTGCTCTAGTGAAGAACACACACAGAGGAAACCACTTGGGGCCCAGCTTTGTCCTATAGTGTGACCATGTGCTAGCCCATTCCCTTCTTTGGATCCCAGTTTCCCCATCTATCATGTGAGGGGTGGGGCAAGGTGGACTTCAGAGTTAGGTGGACTGGGTTCCCATCCTCACTGTAGAACATTCTAGCCATGTGAGCTGGGGCAGTCACCTGACTGCTCAGAGCTCAGTTTCCCTGTCAGGAAAGTCCCATGAGGCAATGCTCACAGATATTTAAGGCTGGGGCTGGTGGAAGCTCTACTTCTGCTTCCGGTGCAGGTATGGGGTGCTGGGGGCTCCCTGAAGGTTACCATCCTGCAGAGCAGTGACAGCCGGGCCTTTAGCACCATACCTCTTGCACCTGGGCCCCGCCCCGGCGATGCCACCTCCACCAGCCCCACAGCTGCCAGCACACCCTCTAAGCAGACCCTCCAGGTCTTCTGTTACATCTGCAAGGCCAACTGCAACAGCCATCAGGTAACTGCGAAGCCAGGCTGGGGGCGGGGGAGCTGTGGTCTCCACAGGATGCCCACCCACCCTTCCCCCAGCTGCCTCAGGGGCCTCACTGGGCACTTGAGCCCTTCCCCAAGCAGCTGTATGTTTGCACTGGAGACATTTGCTGAACAGCCAAGAAGACAGATTGTTAGAATCAGGCAGACCAGGTTCAAATTGGCCCTGACCAGCTGTGTGGGCCTCTGAATTCCACCCCCTGTGCCTCAGTTTCTTTTTGTGTCAGATAAAGAAACATTTAGAATTTACCTCATTGGGGCTCAGCACCTGTGGCTCAAGCAGCTAAGGCACCAGCCACATACACCTGAGCTGGCAGGTTCAAATTCAGTCCACGCCCGCCAAACAACGACAGCTGCAACCAAAAAATTAGTTGGGCATTGTGGCAGGCGCCTGTAATCCCAGCTATTTGGGAGGCAAGAGGCAGGAGAATCACTTCAGCCCAGGAGTTGGAGGTTGCTGTGAGCTATGATGTTACACCACTCTACCCAGGGTGACGGCTTGAGGCTCTGTCTCAAAAAAAAAAAAAAAAGTATTTACCTCATTGAGTGGAGGGGTGAGCTCAGGCCTGGCCTGAAGTGAGCACAGCAGAATAATCCTAGCATTGTACTTATATTATTACTGGTATTTGCCTGGTATTTGCTGCTGTTACCTCTGCCTACTCTAGTCTGTGCGAAGCTGTTGGAGGTAAATGTCCCCTAGTGGTGAACCTAGGGCTGGCATCTCCCTCCCTCCCACTGCAGGAGTTCCAGGACCACCTATCAGAGGCTCAGCACCAGCGGCGGATAGGGGAGCTCCAGCACATGAACCAGGCCTGCCTGTTGTCCCTGCTGCCTGTGCCCCGGGACGTCCTGGAGAAAGAGGCAGAGTGAGTAGGGGGTCGTGGAAGTTCTGTGCTGGGGGTGGGCAGACTCATAGATCAGGCTTGGATCTCTCATCTGTAAGGTCTGCCTTTGGGTTAGGCATTACCCTTTCTGCCCAGGCTTCTTTACACTGTTCGATGTGTGACCTTGAGCCTCAGTTTTCCCCATCTATAAAATGGCCTGGTCAAGGAATTTGTGACAACTTCTTAAGGCTCCATCCAGGCAGAAGCAGTCATCATTGTGGGAGGGGGTATTTCTATCACAGACCCCTGCTCCCATGGAGGACACCATGGTGAGGATAGTTAATCCTTTGGCCAGGGGGTAGGGCTTTCTTGCATCTCTCCATCCCATTGCTGTGGGAGCTTGGCAGATCAGAACTTCAGCCCTCCCGGAGTCTGGGACTAGCTCTTGGGGTGAGAAGGCCTGCTGGGAAGCTGGAGGAGCTTCCAGGACCCTGTGGGCAGTCACAGATGCCTACAGGGCCAGGTCTGGACAGTGTCATCAGAACAGAACAACACCCTGAGGATGTGATCTCTGTGTCACAGGACAGCTGCCTCTTAACTCCTGTTCTAGTTTTTTTAGGAGAATCCAGAAATCCAGATTTATATGTGAAATCTAAGATTTCAAAATGTTAACAGCTAGTTCAGAATCAAAACAAAACAAACTCTGTGGAGGCTGAATCAAGCAGTCCCTTGAGTTGTGGATCAGGGACTCTGTCCTGAGTTAATAGAGGTCACAGTCTGAAGCTCCCTGATGAAGGGACTAGAAAGGCTCTTGGTTGACCTCCTCTTGCATGCCTAGTGTAACAGGGAGCTCCTTTCCTATAGCAGCCTGTGGTACTGCTAGCTGGTTCTGACTTTGAGAAGAGCTTCCTTAGTGGTTTTATGCTTAGGTGAAATAATCAAACACAGGAAAAAGGTGACTCACAATGATGTTCTTTGCAGTTAATTTAATGATGAAAAATCTAATTGTAAATGATGTAAAAAATTAAAAATTAGGGAACTGGTTAGATCAGTCAAGGCCTATTTGCTCAGACACTTGCAGGAAATGTATATAGTGCAGCAACACGAGGCAACCTCAGGGCGAAATGGGTTCACAGCTGTGCGTGCAGAGTGAACTTGACTATATGCTAATAGGTATTGTGACAGAGGAAAACTAGCAGGGCACAGCACAGGCTTCTAACTAGCTTCAGGTAGGGGAGATTCATCCATCATCTCCTGTTCAATGACTTGGCCCCTGCCTTGGAAGCCATGAGAACATGATGGCCTTTCCAATAGGCTGCCTGTCCCTTCATCATCCAGCACAGTCAGAAACTCTGAGCTGATCCCTAGCTGGGCCCTGAAGGTTCCAGGATGGGATACAGTAGGGTAGAGGAGGGATCAGGTCCACCCAATTCATTCTGGGAAATGGGATGGCAGTGGTACTCTGGATCTCTGAGGGCCCTCACTGGGATGGAAACAGGTTCAGGAATGGAGGGAGGGTCAATAAAAGCCCAGTGAAAGGCAGGGCATCTATACTGAAGGATAAATAAGAGTTTTCAAAGCCATATATCCTCCGTTATGTCACCATTATGATGCCTCTGGAATATGCCAGTAATAATCAGAGCCACTTCAGAACCATCCCATGGCCAGGATGGGGTATTCTGACTGCCTGAGTGACACTCTGTTGTAAAAAAAGAAAAAAAGATTTTTCTGAGGCCAATAATTGTCCCTAAACCCTTAAACCTGGTACTGTAACCCCACTATGTGGTTGATGTGCTCTTTTTTATTAAAAAAAAAGTTTTTTTCTGATTATGACAACAGTTTGTTCATTATATAACATTTTGAAAATATAAGAACACAGACACACAAGAAGATAAAAATTGTCTGTAATTCCATTTGCCCAGAAATAAATACTTCTTACATTTTTACCTACCTCATCCCATGATCCTTTCTGTGTTTATACAATCTCTAAAAATAAAAATGAGAATCATAGTGCCTGATGTATGTGGACGTTTTCCGTGTGTCTGAACAGCCCTGTACACCAGGGTTCTTATGGGGGTTTTGTGAGACTTTGCAGCACGTAGAAGTTTTAATTTTCCTTTATGATTTCTGGCTTTTTTTTTTTTTTTTTTTTGAGACAGCGTCTTACTTTGTTACCCCTGGTAGAGTGCTATGACATCATAGCTCACAGCAACCTCAAACTCAAGCGATTCTCTTGCCTCAGTCTCCCAGGTAGTTAGCTGGGACTACAGGCACCCACCACAACGCGTGGCTATTTTTTAGTGACGAAGTCTCGCTCTGGATCAGGCAATCCACCTGCCTCCACCTCCCACAGTGTTAGGATTATAGGCATAAGCCACCACATCCAGCCTATGATTTCTGGCTTTGCTGTAACATGTAGAAAGATCTTCTCTGATCCAAGATTATATAAGTAGTGGCCCTCCCCTTTTTTGTATATGGTTTTGATGTTTTTTCCAAATGATCCTTCTGCCTCAGCCTCTTGAATAGCTGGACACCACTATGCCCAGTTAATTTTTTTTTTTTTTTTTAGGAGTTAGGTCTTGCTATGTCCTTCAGACTGGTCTTGAACTTATGGGCCCCACCTCAGCCTCCCAAAGCTCCAGAGATTACAGGCACAAGCCATTGTGCTGGTCTGGTTTTGATTTTTACACCTGACTCTCTTGTAGTAGTTAGAACTTGTTTTGAAGTAGGTAGAAAGTAGGAGCAAAAGGCTTTCCTTCTCTGTGGATAGCAGATTGTCTTGACATGGCTTATTGTATAATCTGTGCTTTTTTTTGGGGGGGGGGGAGACAGTCTCACTTTGTCAGCTGGGTTAGAGTGTGGTGGTATCAGCCTAGCTAACAGCAACCTCAAACTTCTGGGCTCAAGGGATCCTCCTGTCTCAGCCTCCCAAGTAGCTGGGACTATCAGGACCACCTGGCTAACTTTTCCTACTTTTAGTAGAGATGGGGTCTCACTCTTGCCCAAGCTGGTCTTAAACTCCTGAGCTCCAACTATTCTCCCACCTCAGCCTCCCAGAGTGCTAGGATTACAGACGTGAGCCACTGCACCTGGCCTATTCTATGTTTTTCAATCCAATTTATCAGAAGCTGTTTTTTTTGTTTTTTTTTTTTTTTTCTTTTAAGACAGAGCCTCAAGCTGTCACCCTGAGTAGAGTACTATGGCATCACAGCTCACAGCAACCTCCAACTCCTGGGCTCGAGAGATTCTCCTGGCTTTGCCTCCCAAGTAGCTGGGACTACAGGTGCCCACCACAACACCTGGCTAATTTTTGGTTGTAGCCGTCATTGTTGATTGGTGGGCCCGGGCTGGATTCAAACCTGCCAGCTCAGGTATATGTGGCTGGTGCCTTAGCTGCTTGAGCCACAGGTGCCAAGCCAGAAGCTGTATTTTTTAAAAATTAGGGTTTGAGCCTGTTTAGAACTTTCTATTCTTTCTCATCACTGCACAGTCAGGGTGTCACTGTTGGGGTGTACATCACACTACATAGTTTTAACTATTGTAGCTTTAATGGCTGGTATCTGAAATGCCTCTAAATCTCAATCCCTCTCCCAAAAGTTTCCTCCTTGGTTTTTTTGCTTAAGTAGACATTCAGATGAACCTCAGAACCATTTTGTTTCAAAAAAGATCCTGTTGGAATTACATTTGGAATTGGATTACATTTATGGTGCAATTAGGGAAAGCTGCTGTCTCTCCAACCAGAACATAGTGTCACATTGTACTTACTTGCTTTTTCTTTTTCTTGTCTTTTTTTTTTTTTTTTTTTTTTTTTTT
>CAUYPK010025929.1:0-13761 GCA_963574355.1 Loris lydekkerianus | reverse complement strand
GTCTCTTAACATGAGACAGAACTGGTGTTTAGCATAACACCTTTGGGACACGCTGCCTTCTTACTCAATAAGACTAGCCTATTCCCTGCCCCTTCCCCACGCTCTATATAAGTGGCTGCTTGATGCAATAAAGTTGAGTTCCTGCTTAAAAAAAAAAAAAAAAAACAATGCTGGAATTGGAGCCTCCTGCTCTCTCTTTGCCAAACTGATAAGACACTATAGTGCAATGCTGTGTCTACATTTTCTAGTCTGGAGGAGGACTCCAAGTCAGGTCCCTGTGGTATATATGTCAGATGAAATAAATGAAATTTGGGAATAAAAATAAAAGAAAAGAAAAGAAAAGAAAAAGAAAAAAAGGCCATTCTCTAAAAAAATTAATACATAAGACTAGCCTAGTAAGTTGGATACTAAGATGATAGTACAATAAGTAAGTATGCCTTTACTATCTTGGTGACCAGACATGTTAACACAGCTTCCAAAAGCAATTCACTTCTAGGTATAGTTTATTTTTTAAATGGCTCAGAAAGGATTTCATCTCCAAGCTCACACCCAGATCATTCCCTTCCCTTGATTTGACTATGATCCTTCCTCCCAGCCCCTTCAACACCATAGTCATTGTACTACCAACCATTCATTTTGCCCTTAAACATAACCCACTCTGTCTACCTTAGTGAATAAGCAAGAAATGTGAGTTTTGTTCTGATGATGTGGATTGCAAAACTAAAAAAGAAATGATAGTTGTGTAAATGATCCGTATTTAGCCCAAAGAAATATTATAAGCATTTGAATTAAAAAATACTGAGATTCGTAAGAAAATATGCCTGACAAGCTTTTCTGGGAGAAAAACTACATTCAAATGGACACCTGAGTAGCAACAGGAGTTGGAATCCACCAGAGTCACTGACAGGGAGCTGAGAGATACAAGCACACAGGCAAGTACAAATATTAGAACTAGAGATGTATTTTTTTCTCTTTGCCTGGTTGGAGAGAATAGTCTCATATATTTCTACCCAAAAATGTCATATCATGAGAGTATATATGATATATTTCTTCCTAGTAGGAATGACTTCCCGACCTGTTTGAAATACCATCAAATCTGCTAATGCTCCATATTGTTAATTTTGTCATCTTGGTCTAACATTTCACTTGTGAAAATGGACTGATTTCATTTCCACTTGTAACTAAGGAAAGTCATAATTTCTGAGCATAGCTACTATTGTTAATACACACTGGGTAAATTCAGCTCATCCTACTTGTCCCCTGGCCCCTACATCCTACTGGTTCTTGTAAAGAAGTGGGGAGTTCTATACTGTGCCTTTTTACAAAGTTGTGGCTAAAACAAAACATCTCTAGCGAGCTCTTAGTTTGTTACATACATTAAAAATATAGGCAATAAAAGAATTTGGCTTATTTGGAGACATGATAATTGGAGATATTAACTGAGATGTCATTTTTCTTTTCTTTTATCATCCCTCTCTTGAGCTACAGACATTACCCTTCCATTTCTCCAGGGCTGGAGGGAGGGGAGTTAAAGGGTCAAAAATAAAATAGAGAGCAACAATATCAATTTTTAAGTGTTGAGCTCAAAAGCTAGGAGTTCAAGTAGAAAGAAAGGAGAACCCGGAAGTAGATGTAAGAATCAGTCTTCCCCCTTTCAACCACACCAAGGATGCAGCTCAGAAGTCCACTGGGAAGGGGTGGCCAAGTCTGAGGACCAAGCAATACAAGGTACATCTCATGAGAGCCCTATCAGATGGGGTCAACCTGTGGCCAAATGACACCTGAGCCCCTTCCTAAAGCTTACCACCACCAACCTGAGAGGAAACGTGGAAAAACAAATTCCAAATGTGGCCAAATATTTTACCTTTAGTGATAGAGAAAATGTGAAAGTTGACTGAGTTTACTTGGACATAATAAGATCCCATTTTCTATATCAAGAAAAATGGAATTTCAAAGTCATAAATAACATTCTTATTATCAAAAAAAAGTTCCATTTTATATTTCTGATCTTGAGAGTTGTAAAGTTAACATCCATTTTACCTAAGATTTACTTAAAATGCCTGAGTCTGAGTGCAGTGCGGTCAGAACTGGCCTTTCCGATCCACCTGAACTTCTTAAGTCTTCAGAGACGGTCAAACTGGGAGAAGAAGATGAGAGAGGAAGCGGGGGAAACAAGGCAGCACTTGGAAGACTGAAATGAGGGCAGGAGGGAAATGAGAA
The DNA here is from genome assembly GCA_963574355.1 of Loris lydekkerianus. NCBI lineage: Eukaryota > Metazoa > Chordata > Mammalia > Primates > Lorisidae > Loris > Loris lydekkerianus. The sequence continues at coordinate 11,541 of CAUYPK010025929.1, read as the reverse complement.
GAAAACAGAGAGGACTGCCTCATCACCTGTCTTCTCTGAAGTCCTGACAGGGACAGACGCCTATGCTTATCGCTGGTGTAGACTCTGGAGCAGCGTGAGATAGAAAGATCAGGGGTTGTGGGTACGTGGAAAGATTCCTGCAGATGACATGGGAGAGGGCAGTGGAGACTGGCTTTGCAGGAAGCACCCAGCTTGGACAGAATGAGTTAAGAAATTCAAGAATAAAGCATTTTCATGCATGATAATGAAAGAAATACATGCAGTGAAAATGGCTAATGAAACTCACCTCAATTCTCGGTTGTATTCAGCTGACAGAGTGATATTATTATCACCTTGGACTCAGAGTCTGATGATTCATTCATTTCTGGTATTCTGGCCCAGTTCCAGTGTAGGTAATTACATTTTGCTTACCTAACTCCCCCTGGAACATCTATTAGGTATGTCTCTCATCCCTTTTGGCCATGGTTGTTCCCTATTTTAAATCTCTTGTACCTAAGGGAAGAGTGAGCCATGATAAGCCAGCATTTATCATACATCCTGAGCTCTCTGAATGAGAAGTGTCATAAAACTGCAAATTGATCTTTTTAGAAAGAGCAGGCCAGCAATCCTCAGGTTAGGCAGCTCAAATCATTTTCCCTTATGTATATCTCCCCTGCTATCTGCAAGCACTTCACATTTATCTTAATCCTTTCCCACTCCCTCACCACAAGTGTCTCAAGAACAAGAAGTATACCTTTCCTCTCTTTGGTAGCTTCTAGCAAATAATAAATGTGCTGTGAAGCTTGCTGACAGATTACTTAATCACATGTTCACAAATCCATAGCCGGGTCTGCCTCCTCAGGCCCATCATAAACTCATACCCATGGCCCCTCCAAACCATCCACCTAAAAGCAGGCTTTTTCCATCTGCTTCCAATCCATCTAAACTAAAATAGCCATTAAAAACTTGGTTTTTCCCTTATATATTTGACATGAACAAAACTATACAACAAAGAGGAAAATATGAAAGGCCTGGTGTGTGTGTTAGGGGAGCAGGATGGGAAAAGGAAAATCGGCAAAGGTGTGACATTCAGGGGGTACCTGATAGCCATTTCTGAGCTTATGTGTGGACACCCAGATGGATGAGGAGGTTAGTCAATCAGTGGGCTTCTTGCTGCAATATCAGATGCCAAATTAGATCTAATGCATAAAAATAAATGTACAGCACCCCAAATCCAGGGATGGGTGCCCTAAAGGAAAGGTAAATGCAGCTGTGCTTCAGGACCAAGGGAACCAAGCACACGCTGACCATCTCTCAGCTCTCTTTTTGCTCTTCTCATCAGCTGCATTCTTTTTCTTTTTGTTGCCTCTCTAGATATGGTCTACAAGGGTTCCCAAATATTGTGTCTATGGTTCATTCATCATCCTGAGAAATGGATCCTAAAATGAGTTCTAACTCCAAATGACTCAGGAAGGTCAGCCCTGGTCCAAGTTAGGTCAGATGTCCAGGCCAGGACCAGACCTCTGGGACCATGGGATGGGTGGTGTCATATGAGGCAACTCTCTCAGTCAAAGTGTGAAGCAGTTTCCAGGAGGGTATGAAGGAGGGAGACAAAGCGGGGAAAGATACTAGGTGTACAATCACAGAAACCAAGGATTAACTGGAAAAGTAAGCAAAGAGCTAAAATATGAACTTTGAACAAAGCTAAAAACCTTTGGAGGGTTTGGTACTTTAGCCTAATATTCTGTCCATGTCAGAATGTCAATGGTTGGACCTTGTCTCTGTCACCTCTCTAAAGCCACCACTAATGCTAGATGGAAAACATCAAGACTCCAGCTCACTCCATAGCCTTGGCCACCAGATGGACTCAACGAGACAGTGAAGAACTCATTTGCCTAAAGGACCTTCCAGGATGCCTGCTTATGTGAGCAAGGTGTATGCTCATGCCCATGAAGCTTGCCGGCCAGGTCTCATGGCAGATGTGGAGGAAAAGAGATGAGTGAAGAGAGAAGAAACTACAGATGGGCTTGGTGCCCATAGCACAGTGGTTATGGTGCCAGCCACATACACCAAAGGTGGCGGGTTCGAGCCCAGCCTGGGCCAGCTAAACAACTGCAACAAAAAATAGCTGGGCATTGTGGCAGGTGGATGCCTGTAGTCCCAGCTACTTGGGAGGCTGAGGCAAGAGAATAGCTTAAGCCCAAGTTGCTGTGAGATGTAATGCCACGGCATTCTACTAAGGGTGACACAGTGAAACTGTCTCAAAAAAAAAAAAAAAAAAAAGAAAGAAAGAAAGAAAAAGAAAAGAAAAGAAAACAGAAAAGAAAAGAAAAGAAAAGAAAAGAAAAGAAAAGAAAAGAAAAGAAAAGAAACTACAGATGCAGGGACATGAGTCAGGAAAGGTGGTACACATACTGTGGTGTTGGCATGGGAGACAGAGGGATGGATTTGCTGCAGGCCCAGGACCAGCTGACTCTGGAACAAACATTTTCTTATAAATGAGACTTAAGTATTCCATCAGTTGTCGTCATCGTCATCGTTGTCCTCCTCCTCCTCCTCCTCCTCCTCTTCTTCTTTTTCTTCTTCTTCTCCTTGACAGAGTCTCACTCTGTCACCCTGGGGTTGAGTGCCATGGCATCATCATAGTTCACAGCAACTTCAAACTCTTAGGCTCAAGAGATACTTCTGCCTCAGCCTCTTGAGTAGCTAAGGCTACAGATGCCCACCACAATGCCCAACTACTTTTTCTATTTTTTTAAAGATAAAAATTTTATTTTTAATAATATATATGCACAAAAATTATACATATGTCTTTTCAGTTTTCTTTCATTTATTTATTTATTTTTATTAAGTCTTTTGACAATAGATCATAAATACATTTATGCCCATTTCAGTGTGTTGATTATTTGTACAAATTAGAGTGCTTACATCATACTAATCAGCATAGCTTTCACCTCATTTACCCAATTATAGCATTAGGACATTTGTGTTCTACACATGATAGAACCAACTTGTACTTGTAATGTGCTCCATTGCTGTGGTCCCCCTTCTATCCCCTACTATCCCTCCCACCCCCTCCCCATCCCTCGCCCTCCCCTTCCTTTCTTCATCATAGCCTAAAGTTGTGTTTCATTTTTCATATGCAAGTGTGAGTTATTTTAAATTGGTTTCACAGTAGTACTGAGTACATTAGATACTTTTTTTTTCCCCCATTCCTGAGATACTTTACTAAGAAAAGTATTTTCCAGCTCCTTGGAATATTATGCAGCAGTAAAAAAAAAAAAATGGAGACTTTACCTCCTTTATGTTTACTTCTTCTATTTTTAGTAGAGACAGGGTCTCACTCGTGCTCAAGCTGGTTTCAAACTCCTGACCTCAAGCAAACCTCCAGTCTCAACCTCCTAGAGTGCTAGGATTACAGGTGTGAAACACCACGCCCGGCCCATCAGTTGCCTCCTTGAGTTTTCCATTAGTCCTGGATCTCCCAAACCTTTTGACAATAGATCATAAATACAAACCCAAGCCCCCAAGTATGTGAGGTAGGTAATAGGGTAACAGGAAGGCTTTGGGTTCTTGCTCTACTCTAGCAAGTCACTGGCATCCTTGGCTTGAACTTCCTCCTTCACGAAATTATGGACTACTCCATGTATCGGCCATCGTTTCTTCTCTCTCTACAGTTATAACCTTTATCCCTGCAACAACAGCTGACCTACGCAGCTGGAAAGACTGATAAATTTACAAGTAACATTGCAATAAGAGACAAGCAATATGTGAGGAAATCTTTTAAAAATCTTTCAATGTCCTACTAAAATCTACTGCTGATCCCACCTCTACTAGCAAATTCTGACCAAATTTCATGGTCACCCTGTAACGGTGACTTAAAAACCTTGGTAAGAGTTGGGAATTTTTAAGTCTTTACACAAATACTACAATGATTTTGGTTTCATGAGGTGCAGTATAAAAATCACTGGTCCCACGGTGATTAACTGGGGTTTTATAGGCAATGTTTCAAACCAGCGCTGTGCTGCATGTATTCACTTACTGTAGTTATGATTTCATTAGCTTCTCTGATAAATAATGCAACGACTTTAATGATGCATTTCCTCTTTAAAAAACCCACAATGGAAACTCCATTTCATAAAGCAAGGAAGAACAATGATTTCTGTTTAATTTTTATTACTTTTAAATTAATCTGTAATGTTTTAAAAAGTGAAAACCACCTTCTAAGGGTAGAGGGGAAAGAAAAGAAAAACATGAACCTGTTTAAAAGGTGCCATCATTTCTGGGTGAGTGCAGAGTGGATATAGGTCAAAAATCAGCGTGAAGGCCCCACTTCCCACAATTGAGCCCTTTCTAGATCACAAAAGGAAAGTGGTCCTGCCAAATTAAAACCCTCCATAACAATAAAACCTGATTTAATGCAGTCATTATTTTTCCATTAAATCTGAATACCATCTAATGCATGGATGTTATTTTAAACCTACCACGCTAATGCAAATCTAGCATTCCTTGTAAATCAGACCTAAACGTTCCATCAGTTGTCATCATTGCTATTGACAATCACAATACCTCATCCTCAAGGACAGCATCCCCTCAACCCCTGACTGTACAGATGGGAGGAAAGAATCAAGGAAATGTATTTTAATTTTGAACAGAGAGCTGCTTACTGAAGTGTAGAGGTTGGGTCAGTAACACCCTGGAGGTCTCAGCTTAATGTAGTTCAGCATGTAACCCTTGCTTCTCCAGGCTACAGCAAGCTAGAAAAAATTTTTAAGGCTTAGGCTAGGAACAACAGCAAAAGAGAAACCCTTTTAAGTATTTAAAGCAGAGAAAATTTAGTGCTGGGAATTGCTGGCATGGAAGTGGGTATAAATGGGAGGGCTGAGAAGCCAAACAGATGGCACAACCCAAGATTGGCACCTGTAGGGAGCTGTCACCATACCTTGGCTGTGGGGACAACAAGAAGATGAAGTGATACCAGAACGAGTGGGACAGGGATGCTGGGAGGATTCTGGAACCACGCCAGCTCTGTCCAGTGGGATTGGGAGCCAAAGACCCAATGGAAACATTGCCATAGCTTGAGATGGTGCCCGAGGCACAGGGGTGGGACTGGTACTCTGGAGTCCCCCTCCCTCCTGCCCTCCCAGCTCCTGCCATTGGCCAAGCCCAGCTAGAAATCAAGTGACCAGAGAGCCTGTGTAATGCAGTCTATGGACATCTGTCCCCCTGGAGCCCAGATCAGAACAGCAGAACAAGGAAAGGGTGGGAGGAAAAACAGACCCAGAGCCAGAGAGATTCCAATTATATTCCTATTCTGTTATGTACCTACTTGGGCTGGACTCTTTGCTAAAAGCTTCAGACCTTTGTGGGGTATTGCCTCACAATGGGCCAGCTCTTTTAATCAACATTAAGTTGCTGCACCTCCATGAAGTCTGTAGAGTGATGGGTATCGTGGTTGATTCCCTGGCCTTTTTAGTCTACCCTCTACATAGAAACCATATAGCCTGGGAGAGATTGTCCCACTCCTGGTGCCCAGGTTGGGACTCAACTAGTTCTGCCTAAGTCCCTTTCACCACAGAGACTGGATCAGGCCCTGACAGGACAGCATGCAGCCTTGCCCACCCACCCCATTGTAGTCATTAATCTAGGGCCAGAAGCTGTGTCCTAACTGGGCTTTTGTTCTGCATATAGAGGAAAAAGAACCCATAGAGGAGGACACCTGTGGCCCCAGAAACTAATGGCAGAGATTTGGCTACCAGCTTGAGGATGCTGCATCACCCAGAGGAGGGCAGAACTAAGAGGAAAATAGAAACTGAGCTGATGCCCTGATGACAGAAGAAGCCTAAGAGCAAACCAACCCACCCAGCCCACCTCTGGACTTTACAATTACACGAGCAGATAAATTCCTTTGGTTTAAACCATTTGCGTTTTCCATTGCTTGCAACAAGAGTCCTAACTGATGTAGGGAGCCAGTTGGTTCTTCAAACGTTTGGCACATGGCAGATGTGTTAATAAGAAACTTATTGCTCAGAGATGGAAATGAGCAGTAAGTTTCTTATTAACATGTCTGTCATGTTTAGTCTTCGCAATAAAGTTTTTTTTTAACCTTAAAAAAAAAAAAAGAAACATATTACTATTGTTGTCTTGTCGCATTCACAATACCTTGTAAACTCCACTACATTTACTCTTTTGTCCCCCTTAAATTCAGTTACTCACTAGACCTCAGCGCTGGCATTTTTCCTTTCTTCCTTTGGGATATCACACCATTTTCTTGCTCCTTTCTTGCTCCCCCCATCTTCCCTTCTCTCACTCCCTGCTCTCTGCTCTCTTCTCTCTTTCTCATCTCTTCCGCCCTCTCGCTTCCCTCTCTCTGATATAAACTAAACTTACAATTTTACATTCTAAAAAAAGAAAGGAATAGAAAATATTTAAGAAAAAATTTATTTTAATAGCTACCTTAAACTAACACTGTGTTTCATTTGGTGTGAGAAACAGTGACAGGTGACCAATCCTATCAACATCACATAAATAAAATGTCTAGGGCAAGGGTTACTTGGATATCATAGTGAGATGTATCTCTTGGGCTGTAGTTCCAAAGGGGGAGATTTTGTCCCATAGGGCGAAGTCTGGAGGCATTTTTGTTTCTCAGCACTAGGGGTAGGATTATTACTGCCATCTGGTAGATAAAAGCCAGGGGTGTTAGTAAATATCCTACAATGTACAAGACAGCCCCCACAGCAAAGACTTGCCCAGCTCAGAATGTCTGTAGCGGAGAAGATGAGAAACCCTGCTTCAGGGTTTAGGGTTTAATTAAACAAGCAAGAAGAAAAAATCGGCTTAACATTTTTCAAGTAGGTTGAGTACTTTTATTATTGGTTAAATACTTCTGTGGATGTGGATGGTTCAAATGAATTGTTGTCAAACAGCAAGATTTACCAAAGTGCTTGTAATTTTTTAATTTTTATTTTTTAGCTTGATAGCAAGTTCATTACCAAGCATTATTCTGGAAAAAGCAACACTGTGGCTTACTTTCTACAACTGGTGTGTAGCCAAGACATATTTTCAAATAATTAATACCAGCTATGGCACAGACACCCACCAATCAGAACACACACAAGCCGTAAATTAACCATACCAAAGCCAGCTGAGTAGTGCTCATTTCTGGCATACCTTTATCTATATCTTTATCTGATCATCTTTCCACCATGGCATAATTTCACCTTCTGGAAAGCTGAGGGTGGACTGTGTAAGCATGTAGAAACATGTCTTAGCAACCTCTGATACTGTGGTAGCAGCTCTTCTTTCTGCTCTTCTGTAAGCCACAAAGCGAAGAATCATGAAGGAGGAATTGACAATTCTGGGGCCAAAAATGGACAGAAGTTATCAGAGTGCAAAAGGAAGCCATCCTCAGTACACCAGATATTCATTGATCTAATTGACCATTCATAAGGTCAACTTATGGCTTGCAAGAAATAAGCACCTCCAAAAACTGATTTGTTCATTGAGCAAACTTGAAATGTACCTTTGATACCCCGAACAAATGTCAAGAAGTGGTTCTCTCTACTCTACTCCCCCTCTTCATCCTCCCATGGTCTCCAGCAGGAGCCTACTCCATCCAATCCAGCCTCCAATATCTCCCTTTTCCAAAATCTTATTGCAGATGACATTAGTATCACTGCATTTAGCTTGTCCATGATCATTCCCTTTTTTGTATGTTTTGTTTTGTCTCCTTACCTGTAACTTGCAGGTTCTTGAGGATAATAGACACATGTTGTTCATCATATCACTGATTATTTATCAGGTGCTTATCATATGTTTGTTGAATGATTGATTAAAGCTACCTCGAATTTTAATGACACAAAATAGCATTTTTCCTGTATTATCATGGCAGGGTTTTATAAAGCTCTGGACCATATTTGCCTTTGACCCAAACAATTCAAAGTAATTTATAAAATTAATTTGAGAAATTAACAATAGAAAGTATTAGTCCTTCCTTATATCCTGCTAAGGGAGAAACAAAAAGAAAAAATTATGGGGGGAAAAGTACTGCTTCAGGATGCTGGAATTACCTGTCTAGTTATCACTTGCATGTAAATGTTTTCATACATACATATTTTACCAGCAGGTTATGGGAAGCAGCCGCTGCAGTGGTCAGAGTTGGAGAGCAATCCTGAATCTTACGACCTGCCTCTGACACTAACCCAACAAGGAAACCAAGCAAGTCATTTCACCTTATAAAGCTTCCACTTCTTTACCTGTAGATAAGGCTGTTGAACAAGTGGTCTTCTTTTATTTCTAAACGGCTCTTATGAATTATCAAACATATCCAAGTGAATACTTTTATGTGTCACTAGAAGGGATAGAAAAACAAAACTCAGATATTCTCCACCCAGCAGGCTAAGCCCTCTCTTGGGGTCTCTCTCTGGTCCCGTTCCCCTTCACATCCTTAAGGAGAAACCATCATCATTCTCTCCCTTTTCAATGTTACCTAATTTGATATATTCCTCAAAAAACATAGTGTTTAGTTTTGCATGTTTTGAGATTTACCTAATGGGTATAATGCACAGGGGAGGGACATGCTTACAACTTTGTCTCAGAAGCAATTTATGTAACCAAAACATTTGTACCCCCATGATATTCTAAAATTAAATTCTTTAATTAAATTTAATCTTAAAAAAATACAAAAAAATAAATTTACCTAATGGAATTAGACTATGTGTAGTCTTCTGCAACTTGCATTTTGTACTGAGCATGATATTCACGCAGCATGCTGCTATAGTTCGTTCATTCTGGCTGCTGTGTCATATTCTACTGTGTCAATATGCTGCAATTAATTCTGGTGTTTTACTATCACAAAGGTCATTGTTAAACATGTTTTCTGCACACTTTGAAAAACAATTAGGCATGATACACGTATAATACATTGAAAAAATCGCACAACCAAAGATTCAGCAATCTTAATCCTAAGGCATATGCCTTAGAAAAGCATTTACAAATGTGCACCAAGAAGTGTGCAGAAAACATGTATTATACGTGTATCATGCCTAATTGTTTTTCAAAGTGGTGGAAGCAATTTACACTCAGAGCTGCAGCGAATGAAAGTGTCTGCTTGTTTTCAACTTCATTAAAAGTTGGAAATTTTGGAATATATTTTTGTATCTTTTTTTTTTTCTTCTCCTTCCAATTTTTCTCTCTATTAACTTGGGAATTGTATGCAATTTTTTTCCCTTTTTTGAGGGATGGTGATGATGGGTGATTCCCTAGAAATTCAAACATGAAAACTTAAATAATCTAAAGTTGATCACTATATTTACTTTTGTTAAAAAGAATCTGGCAAATCCTGAACATTTTAACTTTAATCGGTTCTCTAATGTATATGCCACTCTTAATGAGTGTTTTTATTCTACTTTTTAAATCCACAGACTAGACATCATCATCATTGTTTTATCGAAACAATATGTGTTCATACTGACTTTTATATTTACCAATTTGCATGTTTTCATTTTTTCTTGCATCTCAGATCTCCTGTTGGGATCATTTTCTTTTTCTATGAAATACACATTTCCTAATTGCCTTAACAGTTATCTATGAATGAAAAACCAAATTTTTATTTATCTGAAAATAGCTTTCTTTTTCTTTAACTCTGAAAGACAGTTTCATTATATATAGACTATAGTGAATAGATCTTTGCTTGGTACAGTTTCAGCACTTTAAAATATTACTTTATGGTCTTTTAGCTTCCATTGGTACTGCTAAGGAGATAATTATCTTATTATCTTTTTTTTTTTTTTGTCAGTGACTTGTCTTTTTGGTCCAGTTTCTTTTTAGCTTTTATTTGTATGTGATGTTTTGCAGTTTCCCTGTGTTATTTCTAGATATGGATTTTCCTTTACTTATTAATACCATTTCAAATTTCCAAGGTGTCTTGAAACTGAGATTTTGACATTTTCCTATTCTTTGTTGTTGTTGTTGTTGTTGTTGTTGGGGATTCATTGAGGGTACAAGAAACCAGGTTACACTGATTGCATTTGTTAGGCAAAGTCCCTCTTAAAATTGTGTCTTGCCCCCAAAAGGTGTGGCACACACCAAAGCCCCACACCCCTCGCTCCTTCCCTCTCTCTGCTCTTCCTTTCCCCACCTCTCCCTCCTTCTTTTAAGCTATTTTTGGCTTTGAACATTGGCTCTCCTTCATTCCTTCCCTTCATTCTTCTGTAATTCTCATTAAGCATGTTTGACTCCACATTTTTCATCCCTTTGTCCTCATTTTCTGTGCTCTATGTAATGTCTCAAGCTCTACTTCTCAGTTCACTTATCCTGTCTTCAGCTATGTCTTACCTGATGTTTAAACCATCCAATATCCCTTAAATATCAACCATGATATTATTTCAACCTTACAAGCTTTATTTCACTCATTTTTTGCACCTTCTTAGTGATTTTAATTGTCTATTTTCCCATAATCATATTTCAATCCCTTTTCTTTTAACTTTTCATTGCCATTCCAATCTTATCTTCTACCTCTCCCACTTACTGAAGGCACCTCAATGACCCTGGCCTTCTGTGCTACACAGACTCCTACCTCAAACTCTTGCCCTTGCTGATTCCTCTGTAGCATGCTTCCACCTGACTTTCCAAAATGCACAGGACTTACTTCCTCCCCTCTTTCAAATTTCTGGTCAAATGTCCCCTTCTTTTCTTGTTGGGTCTTTCCCTGGTTTTGGGATCAAGGTGATGTTTGCTTCGTAGAATGTGTTGGGTACACATTTTAGATTTAATTGCCGCGTTTTCTTGGTCAACTTTAATCTGGGATTCCTTCGTCTGTCACTCTTACATGACGATGATGCTTTCTTTGGAGGACTGCTGAGCAGTTATTTGATAGAATTTCTGTTGGATTTGTCTGATGTTTTCTCTAATTAAATCAGAGCTTTGCATTTTTGGTAAGCGTGTGAGAAAAATGATGTGTGTCGTTTGCAGTGCATCATTTCAGGAGGAACAGGTGTGTCCTGTTGCTGTGTGTTAATACTAATTTCAGTGGTATCTGTCAAGTTTCTCCCACTGTAAAAGTATGTACTTTTTTCTTTGTTTAATTTTTGTCTCATGAAGATGTATTTATATGCTACAAATAATCCTGTTTCTCATTTTCCATGTACTACTTTTAGCATTTCTTTTTTTTTTTTTTTTTTACTTCCAATGAAAGTTTTTATTTCCAAAAAAAAAAAAGGAAAGTTTTTATTTATTTCCCAGAAACTTTAGCTTGTAATAGATTTATGGATAGTCTTATTACAGGTGAGTATTGTGAAAGTTTACCAAAATTTTTTTAGGAATAGGATATTTTTTAGAATATTTTTTAGAATATAGCTATAGAATATAAAATAGCTATCCTATTTTTCTTTCTTTTTTTTTTTTTTTTTTTTTTACTATTAATTTATTTTTTTTTTTTATTATAGATAAAAATATGCACCATAGATGTGGCCCAACCCATCACCCTCCCTCCACCCAAACCTCCCCCCTCCCTTCCCCTTCCTTGGTCCTTTCCTCATAGTCTTGTGGTATAGTTGGGTTATA
>CAUYPK010025927.1:0-33457 GCA_963574355.1 Loris lydekkerianus | reverse complement strand
GTTACCTTTAGGACTTCAATTGATAGGTTAGGGCCCACCCAGCTAAGGCAGGGCGACCTGCTTTGCTCAGCCCATCAATCTACGTATATACTCGAGTATAAGCCGAGTTTTTTCCGGCACAAAATTTGTGCCGAAAACCCTGAACTCGGCTTATACAGGTTATTTGATTCGGTGCACGTGCACCTAATTAAATGCAGGTAGTCTCCAGTCGTCTTCCGCTGTCTGCTTGAGGGGGCGGGGCTTTAGCTCAGTCCACAAGTCCGGGCTGAGCTGAAGAGGTAGGCGGCTGAACTGAACTGTAGTCCACTGAACTATTTAACCCACAATATTTAATGGCACTTTAACCTTTGTGATTTAGCTTGATTACCTGTTAAGCTACGGTTTTCTGCACTTTATTTAAAGTTTTAAAGTTGTTGCTACTTTACAGTTTTTCTTTAGCAATAAATTGAAAAGCGTTTAACCTACTGATTCCTCAATTATTGTAATTGTTTTGGGTATATGTTTTTATTTTTGAAATTTACCAGTGGCTGCTGCATTTTCCACCTCGGCTTATACTCGAGACACTAAGTTTTCCCAGTTTTTAGGGTAAAATTAAGGGGGTCGGCTTATACTCAAGTATATACAACAAATGTTAGTATCATCCAAAACATCCTCACAGAAACACCCCAGAATAATGTTTGACCAAATATCTAGGAACCCTGTGTCAAGCTGACACATAAAATTATCCATCACACTACCCTAGAGTAGGTCGCCCCTCTTTTTCTCCTTCCTGCCTAAATATGGCCTCTTTTTCATCTGGAGTTTTTCCCAGTGTGGCTCCCAGGCCACCTGAGTTGAACTTTTGTGGAGCTTGTTAACCATGCAGATTGCAAAGTCTACCCAGGTGTACTGCATGAGAATGCCTGGAGGAGAGACCCAGGAGTCTGCCCATTTCCAAGCCCTTTGATCATCTTATAGTGCCCCCTCTCCAACCTGTCAGATACCAAAAGGAGAAGGTGAAGAGAAATTCTACAAGGGAAGATATTTTCTGAGTGCTGGGGGCGTGGGGGGTGATGCTCCAAAGGCATCAGGAAAAGTGCTTTGATGATGAGAACCACACACATGATGAGAGAAGAAGGGTTATTAACAAAGCCAGGGTTGGGAGAAGAGCAGGACTTTTGTGTGTGGTAGCTTTGGGGCTGCTGACCACTGGTGGACCCAAACCCCCTTCCCAAACCTGCCTGCCTTCCACCCTCTCTAAACTCACCTTTGCCCCTTGCACCTCACTCTCTATGCTGGGGGTTATGCTGAATTTCCATCATTCCCTCAAACAACTGGGCTCATTCCTGCCTCAGGACCTTGGCTTACTCTGTTCTCTCTGCCTAGAGCACTCTTCTTTTAATGCTTTGCATGGCTGGCTCCTTCTCATTCTTCCAGCTTTTGCTTGAAGAAGCTCTCTTTGGAAGGCCCGCCTCATCTCATCCAATTTATGTTCTTCTATTTCACCAGCTATTTGTTTTCCCAGAAGACTTATGAAGATGTGTGATTCTTTATTTGTCTGTAAAGCCAGGAGCAAGTTTCATAAGCCACTGACTCACATGTGCAAAATGTGATAGATTATATTTTGTAATTCTTACTTTCTGTCCCCTCTGTCACAGGAAACATAATATAGTCTTCTTCATATAAACTCAGACAAATTAATGATGATGGAGTCATATCAGGTTATCAATTTAACATTCTGTCAAATTCAACATTCTGTCCTTGACTGTTGTCTTTCTTCCATTCTTCCTGAAGGGGCTCTCAGTTCTAGGTACAGTGTGTGTATGTGGGGGGGAGGGGGGGGCAGTTACTTCTGCCCTGGTACCAAGGGAGGCTTCTGCTCCATGGTGGTTGGTGTTTGTCTACAATGGCTTTGCGGAGCTATTGGTCCCCTTGGCCTTTGATCATTGGTACTCCGGCCCCTCCCTCCCCCTGGGGCTCCTTCCTCAATGGCCCAGGTCCTCTTGTGGCTTCCAATAATGTCTACACCCTCCTTGTCCCACACTTGTGTCCTGAAGCCTCTCTCAACCCTCCTGGGTCTTGCCTCTGGGAGGCAGCAGGCAAGGGGAGGTCTTGGCTACTCTTTCTGCCCCATGTGTGAGGCTGCTCCCAGCCCACTCCCCTGGATGCCTCACTCAGCCATTCTGCTTCTACCCTCACACATAGGCTCCTCTGGAAAGTGACCTGTCTCCTCTGTGCTTGGGCTCCCCAATTTTTCATGAGGTTTCTATTATCTCCTGACCCAGAGCTTGATTATGGAAGGGCAGAACCCCTATCTCTCTCCCTCTCTGTTTTCCCTTCTCTCCTAAGCTGGTTGAACTTTGTTTGGGGAAGGAGTTGGAGGAGAGTCAGTGGGAAGGGAATTCTCAGGCTTTCTTCAGTGCAGGGTTAATACTATAGAGCTAACTCCACAGGGTACCTTCAGCACCAAGCACGGTAGTAAGCATTCAGTAACTATTTGGTGAAAGAAGGAACTAATAAAGTGATAAATAATAAAGTGATGAATGACTATCTCAGTATAAGTTTGCCTTTTAGTGTGATCCTCTTTCCTGGAATAACCTTGGAGAAATTGTCTAGGAACTTAATTTGGTGAGAGTTTACAATCTCTGCCCCAAAGTGGCTATCCCCTGCTCCTTACATCCTCTGACAGCCAGACATGAATTGACATGGAAGAAATTAAATGTGTGAAGTACTGAGCTGGCAACATGTTCCAATTACCATGGAATTTTATGTGAAGGCAAAAAATAACCAATAGTTATTGTGTTGAGGCTTTTTGTTGAAGTCAGTGTTACAGCCTTAGGAATTCCAAAGATAACTGATAAGGAGCTAGTTCCCACTTTCACCCAAGTCACTGCAGTGCCCAGGGGGAAGTACAGGTAGCAGCTTCTCCTGGTGACCCTGGACTGGGCCTTCACAGGGCAGAAGAGCCCTCTGGGTGCGGAGAGGCTTGGGGGCCTTTCTGTCTTTGACAAATGAACATTTTCAATGACTCTGACTCAAGCTTTGTCTTTTTCTCTTAAGGTGGGGTTGATGAGTTAGAGGGAAGGAGAAAAGAAGGGATTATGTTTGGGAAAAGAGATGACTATTTGGAAGTTAAAAACAATGAAAGCTAAGAATTGAGGAAAGTGATGTTAAAAAAGATCGTGTTTGATAAAATCTGTGATAATAAAATAATGTTCAAATTACACATAATTGGTGTTCAGTAAATGCCTGGAGATGAATACAATAATAAATAAAGAATATTAATATCTATAGGCTTTACTTGCATTAAATATACTTTTAAAAGCTGGTTTGGGAACAAAAGTACAGTAGAACCTCTGTAAGTTGACCACCTCTGTAAGTGACTGTAGCGGATAAACAGAGGTGGTCAACATAAGGAACTACTGATTGATAGGTACATGTGGTGCATGTCCAGTCTATGAAAATTAGGTCAACTTAAAGATGTGGTCAATTTAGGGAGGTGGTCGGTTATGAAGATTCTACTGTATTCCTTTTTTTTTTTTTATTGTTTATATGGGAAAATGTCTTTTGCGTTCTAAACAATAGACTTGTGAGTGAACTTTTGCAGAAGTTGAGGTTGCTGCCACAGGAATAGGCTGCATGACACAAGCCACAGTCCCCGCTCTGGACCTCTTGTGACCAGCCCATGTGTTTAGAGGCCCACAGGCTGGGCTCAAGGGCGGCTGCCATTGGCCAAGGGACAAAGTATTGCTAACAGGGAAATATCCCCCAAAAGCTGAACTCACAACAGGAGGGCAGAAAATGGTAAATAAAATTCAGCCTTTCCATTTTAAAGTCAGTTGCAACTTCAGTTAAAATGAAGCATTAACCATCCATTCTCTCCTTTATACATGTGTATATATCTCCTTTCTTTCCCAACTCCCCTGTAAATAACACTGAAGAGATAAAAAATGTATCTATTATAAGAACAGAAGACAGGAAGATAGATAACAGCAGACAAGAGATGCCAGCAGAATTGTGGAAGATGGGAAGTGTAGGGTGGGGCACCCAGAATTAATTTAGCAAAGCAGCAGTCCAAGCAAGATGGCTGCAAGGGGACCTGGGGACACAATCCATCTGTACAATCCCAGCCTCCCCCGGGAGGCTCACCATATGGGACACTAGTTACGCGGGAGTTGAGAGTGTGGCGGGTGTTGAGCCCGTGGAGGTGAGTCATGAATCTGAATTAAAAGGGGTAATCCCCTCCGTAGGCTCCTCTAGCCCTGTAGCCAGGTAACTGTCCCCCTCACCTTGAGAAGTTTCATTTAAGGAGAAATTGAAACACAAGAGGTTTAGGAATAAAAGATTCCAAGCAAAGTATGGACAAAAATGAGGGGATTAAGTGAAACTACATTTTCTGAACTTTCCATCCTGCTCACAGACAGCCCTAACCAGGCAAGTGTCCACCAGCCTCACCAGAGAAAGGGTAGAAACCACTTGGCTCAAGAGCAAAGACAGGATTGCTGGCATGGGTCTACCAATAATCACGTCTCATCTCCTGGGTGTCACCACCAGGAGACCCACAAAGAGCCTCAGACCCTGTGTTGAGAGCCTCCCTCCTATCAGATTAGGATACAGCGATCACCTGGCAGTGTGAAGAGACACAATTACTCTCTTTTTAAATTTAGTTATCATTTGTATTGAAGTAACACATATATAAAGTTTAACAAGTCAGACAATACCATAAGGCTCATGATGGAAAAAACAGGTCTCCCACTCCATGCACCCCAATCCCAATCCCCAATCCCTGAAGGTCATTGCTTTCAATTCTGTTGTCTGTTTCTTCTCCATATTTATGACTAATGTACATACACTTCTCATTTCCTGATTTCTCTATCTGGACATTATCTGCCGACTTCTAGTTTTACACTTTGAGATTTTGCTCTCTTTCTCTGCTATCCATATAATTTCACCTTCAAATGCTCAAAATGATGCCACGTTTTAGTTGCCTTCATATGTGGGCAATAACTTTCTTTTCAAAAACATAAGTCATCTATGTACATGAATTTTTCTAAGAAAGAACTGATATATTCATATTTTTGTCCTAAAATTTGAAACCAACTAAAACACAGTATTATTGTTATTATTACTATTAGTAGTAGTATTTTAGCATTTGAAGCCATATCATAAGAGATAATCCATTTGACAGTTTTTGCTAGACACATTCTCCTCTAAGCGGCACACCAGTGATGACTCTGGCCGGGCAGAGAAGAAGAATCCTAGCATACCTGGGAGCACCACAGCAATATGCAAATGTACACAGTCATAATAATGTACACACTCTCTATAAGCATTCCCACGGTCTATCCACAAAGCAAGGAAGACGTGACTACAGTGACAAAGCTGACTGGAAATGTTTTCATTCTTGGTGAAAAATTAAAGGTATAAATAGCAGATAACGGAGTTAGGGGAGAGATGGGAAGAAGAGAATTATGCTAATATCCTCAGATAACATAGTGGGGAGTCAAAAGGTACTTCATAGATGGATGACAAAATAGAGCAGGGATTTTCAACCCGTGTACCGTGAGAGAATCTTAGATGTGTCTCAGGAAAAAATAATTTTTTTTGAAACCCAGTCTTACTCTGTCGCCCTGGGTAGAGTGCCGTGGCATCATCATAGTTCACAGCAACCTCAAATGCCTGGGTTCCAGAGATCCTCTCGCCTCTGCTTCCCGAGTAGCTGGGACTACAGGCATGTGTCACAGTGCCCAGCTAGTTTTTCTATTTTTAGTAGAGGTGGGGTCTCACTCTTGCTTAGGTTGATCTCAAACTCCTGAGCTAAAGCAATCCACCCACCTCAGCATCCCAAAGTGCTAGTGTTATAGGCATGAACCACCATGCCCGCCCCCCTCAAAAACGTTTTAAGATTATTAATTAAATTATTTTCAGAAGTTCAAAGCACAGAAAGTATATTTTTTAACTCTTCTTTTGATCAACATAATTTAAGTCTGTCACAGAAGTTTGAGTGTGCTGTGAGATGAAAAAAGGTTGAAAAACACTAAAATAGAGTATTAAGTATAGCATGTAAATGTGCAGAGGGACCTAATAGAAGAGCTAAATTATAAATCAAAAAGTTGGGAGGGGGAAAGTAGGAAGCTAAATCCTCCTATTTTACAAAAGTGAGACCATAAAGAATGTCTTAAACTGACCAAGAAATTGCTTTTTAAAACTCACATAAACATATTATTTAGAGTTAGAAAGTCCACCATCCAAGTAATTTTTAATTTCTTAAATTTTTATTTATTTATTTTTTTGAGACAGAGTCTCATTTTGTTGCCCTCAGCAGAGTGCCACGGCATCAAGTGGGCTCCTGGGCTCAAGTGATTCTCTTGCCTCAGCCCCCCAAGTAATTGGGACTATAGGCACCTGCCATAAAGGCCAGCTGTTTTTAGAGACAGGGTGTAGCTCTTGCTCAAGATGATTTCCAACTCCTGAACTCAAGCAATCTACCCATCTCAGCCTACCAAAGATTATAGGCTGAGCCACTGCCTGACCTTTATCCAAATAATTTCTTTTTTTTTTTTTTGAGATAGCATCTCACTATGTTGCCCTCTGTAGAGCGCTGTGACATCACAGCTCACAACAACCTCAAACTCTTGAGTGTAAGCAATTCTCTTGCCTCAGCCTCCTAAGTAGCTGGGACCATAGGCGCCCACCACAGTACCTGGCTATTTTTTGGTTGCAGTTGTCATTGTTGTTTTAGCTGGCCCGGGCTGGTTTTGAACCCATCAGCCTTGGTGTATATGGCTGGCACTGTAACCACTGTGGTACAGGTGCTGAGCCTGTCCAAATAATTTTTAAAAGAGGCAGTTGAAGGTAGTAGTCTCTGGCAGGTGGCATGAATGTGAGGTGGGGTTGATGCAATTTGAAGCAAAATAAATAACACCTATTCAGTCAATTTGCATTGAACTGAGAGACCCAGGGAAGCCAAAACCAGCAAGCACTGTGCAGGTGTGGTCCCCCACAATGTTCCTCACTGGCTTTTATTGAAATCTCAGGCATGAGAAAATACAGTGCAGCGGAAAATTTCAAAGAGAAAGTAAAGGTTAAAAAACAAATAGTTTTTCTTTAACTGCATGATTGAACTCCTAACATCATGTTTACTGCACTTCTGTCTTGACTTAATCTTATCACTGCTTATATACAACTTAGGGCTGGGACAGTATGCTGTATCTAGAGAGTATTGTTTTGTTTTCAGTACTCATGGTCAGCAGTGATTCTTGGGTTTTCCCCAGATCACTCGGTGCCTATCACCTAATTTTAATCCTATGCTCTATCCTACAGGGTGGGTACTGTTAGTCTTCTTTCCTTTCCTCTTCCTTCCTTCCTTCCTTCCTTCCTTCCTTCCTTCCTTCCTTCCTTCCTTCCTTCCCTCCTTCCTTCCCAGCAGCCTATGCCATCCTGTTGCTCAGTGAAGGTTCCTTAACTATATTCAATAATTGGTACCAGGCTCCTATTGTAAGAGAAAGAATCTAAAGTGGCATTTTGCTTATGGTTTAAAAAATATATAATCCGGAAGCTTATCAAACTGGATGAGAAGAACATTGGGTGTTCCAGCAAGAGCAGAGATCAGGATGCAGTTTTAGAAAAACAGAGACTCTTTAGACAACAATGGCCTATGGATTAGTCATGGGGAATTCTCTTCATAGCCCCCAGCCCCTTGCATGTGCTGCTCCAGTTGACTGAGGTTGGGCATGTTTGCAAACAGATTTGCACTGTACACATTTATCCTTGATATCAGGTATTTTGTAGTTATTTTAAAACTTTTTTAAAAATTTAGTGAGTTTCATTGACCAGGCTAAAGTTCAGTGGTGTCATCATAGCTCCCAGGGACTTCAAACTCCTGGGGCTCAGATGTTCCTCCTGCCTCAGCCTCCCAAGTATCTGGGACTACAAGCACCCGCCACAACGCCCGGCTAATTTTTTCTATTTTCGGTAGAGATGAGGTCTCCCTCTTTGTTGAGGCTTGTCTTCAATTCATGACCTCATGCAATCCTCCTACCAAGTCTACATTTAAAACTTTTGTCATGTAAAGTCTACATTTAAAAACTTCGTAATTATGAAAATGTTAAAATATACACATATAAATCTGCATATACAATAATCCATTTTTAACAATTATTAATATTTTGCCAATCTGGCTGGGCGCAAAGGCTTTTGTCCATAATCTAATGCTCAGAGAGGTGGAGGCAGGAGGACAGATTGAGGCCAGATGTTCAAGATCAGCCTGAATAAGCACAGCCAGATCCCATCTCTACAAAAAATTTAAAAATTAGCCAACTGTGGTGGTGCCCAGCTGTAGTCCCAGCTACTCCAGAGGCTGAGACAAGAGTGTCTCTTTGACCCCAAGAGTTTGAGATTGCTGTGAGCTAAGATCATGCCCTCACCCTCCAGTCTGGGCAGTAGAGTGAGTCAGTCTGTCTCTCTCTTTCTCTCTTCCCTCTCTCCTCTCTTCTCTCTCCCTCTTCTCTGATCATCTAATCTATGTTAATATTTGCAAAGTTCTCTTTAAGCATCATTTTACTGTTAGTTTGATGTAATCAGGATCTACACGAGATCCATGTATTCTATTTGGTCTCTTGTTTATTTAAATTCATCATGATTCCTCCTCCTTTTGTTTTCATGCTATTTATTTGTTGAAGCAATGAGGTAATCTGTCCTGTAGAATTTGCCCTGTTCTGGATTTGGCTGATTGTATCCTCATAGTGTTGTTTAATCACTGAAACCAGTCCTGAAAACCAGTGGTCATATCTAGGCACTAGACAGATTCGGGTTTAATTCCCTAGGTAGGCTGTGTGTGTTTCCTACTACGTTGCAGCAAGCTGTCCAGCATGTCTGGTGGTCCTTCTCCTAGGGATATTAAGACAGATTGGTGGTTTCAGGTGCTGCCAGCCTGATCCATTCATTGATAATATGGCATTTAAAAATAAGTGTTCTTAAGACTCTGAGATTGTAATCATGTGTGTCTCTGTCTCTCTATATGATTCATGTCAGTCACCATTCTCAGCCCTAAGGTTGTCTTCCATTTGTTCTGTAGATCTTCAAAACTCTTTAAAGTCTCTGCTCAATCTGTGATGCTGAATAGCTACTCCCAGAATTCTTAAGCTCTCAAATTTCGCCCAAGGCAGCCCCCTATTTCCAATTAGTCCTTGAGATGCCTACAGATCCACGTCCATATATCTTCCTGAAGGGAATCCTTGCCACATCTGCCTTTGTGGCCTGTTTTAATGTGAATTAGAGATCACAGAGAGCAAGTCTTCCTTCAGTCTAGCCTAGCCCTCTTCCTAGTTGAATTTCATTTCCTCTAGTTTGGGGCACATCCTGAAGAGCATCTGGCCAGAGGCCCCCACAGATGGGGGCTGGAGCGATGATACATGAGGCCCAGACACATCCCATCTCTACCTGGGATGTGTCTGGGCCTCATGCATCATCGCTCCAGCCCCCATCTACACACTTCTTGACTGGCAAGGACTATAATAGGTTTTATTGTAACTTTCCAGGTAGGGTTCATTATTTTTCTTTTAAAATTAAAGACATATAACTTATTTGTAAAAAGTAAAAATACCCAGAGAATAGGA
Organism: Loris lydekkerianus; assembly: GCA_963574355.1. Lineage (NCBI taxonomy): Eukaryota > Metazoa > Chordata > Mammalia > Primates > Lorisidae > Loris > Loris lydekkerianus. The sequence goes on along the minus strand of CAUYPK010025927.1, from coordinate 23,861 downwards.
ACTTTAAAAAACCTGACATTTAACAATTAAAAAAAATTAAAATAAATAAAATAAAAAACCTGACAATTTTCCACAGTGCAGAGTTGCCATTGTGCTTACTTTATGCCCTTATAAAACTAGCAGAGGTCTACACGTGGAAGATTTAAAATGTCTTTGTACCTCTTATACATTTGGCCTTATGAGGGAGGAAGAATCAAGAAGCAAGAAGGGAGAAGACAGAGCAGAGACAGTGAGTGGGTCAGAAGAGTCTCAGAAGAGAGTGGCAGGACAGAGAGGAGAGCTCGGATCTATAGATAGAAACAGAGCATGAGCCAGGATGCTGGACTCCAGATCAGCTATCCAATACAAATAAAATGTGAGCCACAAACACGAGCCCCATATGTGAGGTTTAATGTTCTCATAGCCACATTAATAAAAGGAAAATAAACAAATGAAATTCATTTTAATAATATATCTAACTCAGAATATTCAAAATGTCGTTTCAACTCGTAACGAATGCAAAAATTCTTAATGTGATACTCTACATTCTATTTTTCATACTAAGTCTTCAAAATCCAATGTGTATTTTACACTGACAGCACATCTCCATTCAGATGAGCCACACTTTGAGTGCTCAGTAGCCACATGTGACCAACAATAATCATTTTGGACAGCACTGCTCTACATCTTACTGAAACTGCTCAGACTCTTCTTATCAATTTCCAGTCAGTTTTCATTTCTGTAAAATGGAGATGAGACTTCCCTGCCCCATCCCTTTTAAGGATTTTGGGAGATGTAGAAGACCCAAAGGGTATGGATCTGCTTTGTTGGCTGAAGCTTTGGGGCCCTCACTAGCCCCCACTTCAGGAGCAGGAAGAAAGTGCTGCCAGCACCTGAGTGCAGCCCACGGCTTGATACACTGCCTGCCACCTGGACTTAGCATGTGTCGCCCTGGATGAGTGCACAGGGCTTACAGCCATGTCATTTCTACAAGCCAGTTAAATTTTACAGGCTGCCAACTGTTGCTTTCTCATCTATTTACCCCAATTATTCTATTTATTTTTTTAAAAAAAGAAAGGATATTTTAATAATATCCCAAGCACTGAGGATGGAAAGATGAGCCAAACAAGATGCTTGCTCCCAAGTGGGAAATGCATATATAAAAATATAAGATAAAAAACAATAGATGTCTATCCCCTATGACTTGCAAGTGTTAGAAAAGCTAGTTCAAACTGCACTCTAAACAAAGAGGGGGATTTAGTGGCTCACACAGGAGAAAACTTTAAGGAAAATGTGGCTGCCTTTGATGCAGAGCCTTTTGGCTCCACTCTTTTTCTCTGGTTAGGCAAGGAGGCCCAGCAGCGCCCCAGGCTCACAGCTGGGAAGGTCAGGTCCAGCTAGTCAGCTGTCTGCAGGGCAGCACTAGCCCAGGCTCTTACCTGATGTTGACTCTGGTTGGGCCCCAGGCCCTTCCTGGACCAATCACAGGGATCGGTCCCTGGTATGGCTACCAAGCACATGGACTAGGAATATGAGGGGAGGGGCTTTCCGAGAGGAAAGCAGGGAAATCGATACCTGAATTGGGGTGGATAGACACAGAGCAGCCAAGAAACAATATTATCCACTAAGAATGATAGAAAGACAGAAAAGGTGTGTCCAGAGTTGGCTTTATGAATGTAATAGGTCCCATACTTGGCCTAATGTTCTGCTGTCATTGGCCTGATATTCTTAATAATTTCTAAACAAGGAGTACCACATTTTCATTTTTGTAACGGGCCCCACAAATTAATACATAGCAAACCCTGGATGTGATTAACATTACATTACCTACTTGAAGAAGTGATTCAGAATCCTTCGGAACAGGATTTTGAAAAATAAAGTAGTAATTTTGCAAGTGGAGAAGGTTGGATGGTAGGGAAGAGGAAGAAATTCCATGCAAAGGGACCAGCAAAGGCAAAAATGTAGAATGTGAAAGGCTTGATGAGAAACTGAAACCACCAGTGCCTCAAGTGGTTGGAGCTTATCCTCGCCTGTAGGGTGTGGCCTCCGCTGAGCTGGAAGGATGGGGCACTCCGTAAATATTGCTTCCACGAAGTAATAAATGCAAGTCAAGTGAATTTTAACTTTAGAAAAAGAGTATCATCTTTTAAAAATCTAGATTATTCCGCATGGTCATAACAAGAATACTGCTCAATTTCCCACCTCTCTTTTCCTCTGCACACTAAGGCTAACTTTTCAGTGTGTAACATTAGCAGCTACTGATCTTTTTCACTTTAGCAAAGTTAGCATTCCACCTCTGTGACTTCACCATCCAAATATTTATGAATCAGAGAGATGTTTCTAAGAACGTGTTTTCTAATTGTTTACTTTATAACAATAACAGCGAGCTTTAATTACAAAGATGACGTTTTAAAACCTAAATAGAACAAGCCTCAACTGTGTGGGAGTTCATTGCTTTGGTGATAAAGGAGAAACACAGACAGTGACTCAGGTGGAACATTTGTTTCATTTTCATTTTACATTTCCTTTGGTTCTACATGTCCCGACATGTAACAGAGCCAACACAGAACTGTGCTGTGAAGACTGTGAAAGGCAAAACTAAGGCTTTACATGTCGGGAAAAAAAGTACCTGATCCTTTCTCACCCAACCTGTCCCTTTTCAAGGCCAACGTGAAGGCCTTGAAAACATGAACAAGTGAACAGTGATTGAGTAACGGTCAATATTTTGTTCCCAAAATTCTTTAAAGAAATGCTGAAGACATGACATTGTTTCTTCTAAATTGAGAATCTCTGAGTTTCCAACACCACCTTATTTCAATTTAAATTAATATTCAGGTATTGGCTAAGTGCCAGGTGTGGAGCCTCTGTCTGCCTTGTTCATTCTTGTATTTCCAGCACCTTGAACAATGCCTGACCTGTTGTAGGCACTGAATAAATATTTGATGAATAAGCAAATGAATTTATTTCTCACAGCAATTCTGTGTGATATGACAAATTCTCAGATCAGAAAACAGAGACTAAGTGTTGCCAATTGAGGGAAAGAAGTGGTTTGTTCATTGAGGTATGTTCAACACAGAGAAAGAATGGGGCCTCTTTGGTTACCACTTTGTATGTGACAAGGTGTGTGTTTCTTCCTTGGTTAATAGGGAAGGATGACAAAAGAAAAAGGACCCTTTAAGTGCAGCACCACCGTCATGATAATCATCTTCCCCGTTATCATTGATTGTAGACGCAAAGCTTCAAATCACAGAATTGAAGAATTACAAGGAATTTCAGAATTTATAATAATAGAAGCTCTCATTCATGTTGTTACATTCTTGGTACTGAGTTATTCTATCATTTTTCTGTCATCTTTCCACCCTCACCCTCATATCAGCTCTGCAAGGTAGAGTTTAGTAGTAGTAGATTTTACTAGTTCCATTTTCAATATCCCAGGCCAACAAGGGATAAAGTGGTTGGGCCTCCTGCTGCCTCCATATAAAACTAAGGCTTTAAATGTCAGAAAGTAAGTATATAGTCTCCTTTCACCCAGCCTATCCCTTTTCAAGGCCAACAGAGTATCCTTGATTAACACAGGAGGATTCTGCCCCTCAAGGAGGTACATTAGTTTATTTAGTTAGGCAGAATCAGGACTTTAACCTCACCCCTACATTATTCCACTTACCACAGTGCTCTCAATCCAGATGAGAAGACGCTGAATTTCCTTCTGTTTTTGTTGATGTAAGTCTCTATTAGGTTTAGCAGGAAAAAAACTGAATTTATTAAAAATTAATTAGTCATTCCATTGCACACCTTAGAAACTATTTTATTCTTTCCTGGATACCCTAGCACACTGTAGGCATTCAATACCTATTTGATACATTTAATTATGGCAGGATTTGACTTGATGGAATCTCCACCTTTAGTATCCTTCAATGGTAGTTTGGGGAAAAAAGTAGGGAAATGTACCCTTTGAAAGGCACACACATTAGTCTTTACCTTCATGAAAGTTTATACTTTCATCTTTTTTTTTTAGTTTATACTTTCATCTTTTAAGAATTAACACATCTCCACTATAGAACAATTGGAAAATTCAGAACTGTGTAAGTAGAGGAGAGAAAAAAAAAAAAAAAAAAATCACTCACCCATACTTCTAACAACCAGAGTTAAACACTTTCAATATTTTATGACAATTTCCTTTTTTCTCGATTCCACATATTTTGTTGTTTATTTATAGCTTTTACTGAATGGTGATTGATTGTTCTGTGTTTACAATACATGTATCTTATTTCTTAAAACGTACATTATCAGGGAGGTGCACATAAAACAAACAAACAAACAAACAAACAAAAACTTACGGGCGCACATAAAAAACAAACAAAAAAAAACTGACATTCTCTTCCTAGCATTTCCTAAGTTATAAGTTCTTTGTGAACATCTTTTGAAATAGTGGCATAGCATTGACAAAACAGGCTTATGTTAAAGTGTCTGCTTTGTCAATCCTCAGTTACATCAGACTGAAGACCAGTGGCTTCTCCTGGTTCTTTGGTGACCACTTCATTGTTGATTCACCACTTTATCAGAAAACAATTATAGCTGGGCTCATTATTGTCAAAAGCCTGAGGGAAACACAGATTCCAGCTGTGAACCGCTAGGGTAGGTTTACATGATATGTAGTAACTAAAAGTAAATGTCCCATAATCTGGACAGCTGTACTGACCCCTACATGGAGCCCTAGGCCTCAGCCTCGCTACCTTCCTCCCTCCTTCCCTTCTGTCTCTCCTCCAAGTCTTTCTGTTACTTAGATGACACTAGCATGCTGGTGCCTAAGGGTCCTTCCCTTCTCTGACACCCACTGATAAGCACAGGTGTTTGTCCCAAAATTAACTCATTAGTCTCTTCCCACTTCAAGGCCTACAACTCTATGCTCCGTAATACCTGAAGTTGAGAGTTCCTCCCTCTCTGTCCAAACACCAAGCTTGTGCCAAAATCTAAAGGTATCTGCCTGGAAGTTCCCCTATGTCCTGGCCTTCTGTTCACTTCACCAGCTTGGCCTTAGGTCAGGCAACATGGCTTCATGCCCAAGACTTACCAGGCACCTGCTCAGGGCACTTTTAAAGTAAGAAAGTGAGAGTAACTCAGCATCAGTGAAGGAATTCTGAATCACACAGTGAAAAGAACCAGCAGAGAAAAAGCTATTCTGTTTTGTGGATTACTTTTATTTTTAATAAATGACATGTGGAAGTGGGGACACCAGCATCGTTTCAGCTTAACAGGGCTTCAGTCACCTCACCTGGCCAGTGTGGCCTCCTCCAGACACCTCTGTTGGCATCCTCCTCTCTCATCCAGTCCACCCTCAGCCTTGCACCAGGACTCTTCCTGAAAAACATCTGCTTGGGTCCATCTGTCACTGAAAGACCCTAAGACTCCCTCCCTTTATCCCTGGGGGTACTAATTTTTACAATCTTCAAAGCTTATCACGGTTTGTTTCTACCCTACTTGGCCCTCCAACTTGCCCTCCCTTCTATGCTTACCACTGCTCAGCAGCAGTCTTGCAGTTCTCCAAACAGGCTGCATGTCTTCACCATTTCATATCTGCATCCATTGACTGCTCATTTGCTGTGGGTCTTACATGTACCTGGAACTGTTCAAGGAGCTGGGAACAAGCACAGAGATGAGAAGGGCACAGCCCCTGCCTTCCCGGCAGTCACAGCCTCTGCATAAGCCTTTTCTACGCCTGGAATGCCTTCCCTCCTCCCCTGCCTAGAAAATGCTTGGCTCAGTATCCAGCTTAAAAGTCACCTCTATCACCGGCACTTGACAGCTCTCCTAGGCACAGCTTTCCTGCCCCCACTGTAGCCCTTATTGCATTGGGGTGTAACTATTGATCGTCAACTCTGTCTCACTATGAGCTGTGAGCACCTGGAGGGCAGGGATCCCTCACTGTGCACCTACAGCTTCTGATACTCAGCACATAGTAGGTACTCATTAAAATGTTTGAGTACTATATACGTATACATGCATATATATGCACATACATATATAATATACATATTATACCTACCATATACTAGAAACTATTCTGTGTGTATTAATTTGCCACCTAAACAAGACTTTAAACCCCTCAGGTCAAGAAATGCTCTTATATTGCCCTTGTTACCCTAAGGTGTCAAGTGCACTGCTGAGAGCAATGTCTGGCAATAAGACACAACTTGATGAATTGACTGATAGATATAAACTCACTTGAGTGACTCACTCCACCCTCAGCCGTTCCAGTTTCAAGTACAAGTTCATCATCAGATGATTTCAGTTTATCATATTTTGAGAAACAGGATAAAAGTCTAAAAAGCCCTACTCAGTTTACTCAGTCAATAGCAGGGCTTATGTTTGTGGCTAAAGCAGATTATGAAATAATTGCAAATTTGGCAGAGGGGACAGAATGACAGAGGGCACAAGGATCTGGAATTTGTCAACTATGAATCTTCTGGAACTTCAGGAGATTTTCCGGTAAAATCAACTGTAGAAGCTTCCGCACACTCAGAAAGACCTTGGCAAGACAGAAGTGCCCATTTTCAACATGGGAGGAAAAGCAAAAGAAAAATAAGCATTTATAATGCTAAGATTTGGGAGGGCAAAATATCTTACTGTAAGTTTTGAAGTTAGACCTATGTTTAAATCAAGTGCCTATGAGCAATTTTCTTAACCTTCTTATCTTTGGTTTCCTCATCTGTGAAATCAAGATAATAATACCCATCTCACAGTGTTATTATCAGGATGAATAAGATACTGGGTACTTTTAGAAATGCTTACCACTGTGCCTGGCATGGAGTGTGTGCTCAGAACATGGTAATTACCACACATGACCTGGCCACATGTCTATTGTTTTTTAAAAATTTGTTTTCCAATCTGTCAGTACATCAGCCTGAGATGGAATTTTCCACTAGAGTCTAGACATTTCTGATCTCTCCAGATTCTATGTGACTTATTAACTTCAAGGATAAGGCATAAAGAGGGGGGGAAAGTAACCTTTTGAAAGTCTCCTATGTGGGAACTTTGAGGGTGCATTGTTTGTTAATCATCAGTGTCACCTTGTATGGTGCATATTATTCTTCTCATTTTACAGGAGAAACTGAGGTGGCAAAGCCACACAGGATGTGGCAGAATGAGGATTTGAACTCAGTTTTATCTGACTGCAGGTTCTTTCTGCCATCCCCAGCTCCTTCCTCTACACCACCTGATTTCAGCCCCCCAGGACAGTATGCCTGGCCAGCCACGTAGGGCATGCTGAAGATGCCCCTGAAATGTTGTAGGGCACTCCTTTTATCATCAACTTTTCTTCACTTTGTCCCTGATCTTAGCAAATGCAACATCTCCCCAGGCAGTCTGGATGGCTGCTGCTGTTCATGTGGGTGTGAGAATTTGCAGTTCTGAGGCAGTGGAGGGCTGCTTTTCCTTTCTAAGCTCAATTTCCTCAACCTTCAAAGGAGGGCTCTAAACTGCTTCAGAGCATCCCGGTTTTCCTGTGAACACCTGGCCAAAGGCAATTTGTGTTGCTGTTAAACCTCAGCTTGTTTTCTGCTCTGCTGCTCATCAGCTGAGTAACTTCAGGCAAGGTATTTGCCCTCTCTGTGCTCATTTCCCTCATCTATGAAATGGAGATGTTTGCAGTACTTACATCAAAGGGTGGTTACAAGAATGAAAGGCATTAAAGGGCTCGACACGCAGCCTGAAACAAGTGAATGCTACATAATATTATTTATGGATATTATTTTACACTTCAAGGAATGAGGGAGAGAATTAATCTCCCCAGGATCTTAGGAGTATAATTTTCTGTATCCCATGCCAAATGCAGAGCGTATTTGATATCTTCTTTTTTTAGAAATCCTTGTGTAACTTACACTCAAATTCCACATACAGGCAGTCCCCAAGTTAAAACCATTTGAATAACATACAATTCACACTTGTGAACAGGGGCTATTACAGTAAGTCCCCCAAGTCACAAACATCCAACTGACATATAACTTGCACTTATGAATGAAGGCTATTACAGGTAATAGATAAGTATACCTGTTCCAATTTACATACAAATTCAATTTAAGAACAAACCTATAGAACCAATCTTGTTCATAATCTGGGAACTGCCTGTAGCCACATTTGTTTAATATAAAACAATATTTCAAGCACTTATTATTTAAGGTGGCCTCTCCAGCAAGATCCCTTCTGTTTGTCTCGTGGCCCTGGTGTACCCAGGTGCATACTCATGCCCAGTTCGGGAAAGATGGAAGTAGATGACTTCCAGGGTCCCTTTGCCTATGATGTCTTGTAGTTTTTCTTGAAAATATGACATTCATTTTATTATTAAATATAGCATATACACAAATGATTATATATGCAAATGATTAACATATACATATTTTAATAATAAGACAAATCAAGAACTTACCCCTCAAGTTAAGTATCCCACCACCTCCAATGCTCACACGTCTGCTCCTTAATTACATCCCCTGTCTGCCTCCCAGAGATGACCACTATCCAGATTCTTATTACCATAGTTTGTAATGGCCAACTCAGATCATTTCTTCAGTTAGTTTTCTACTTAGAGCATTTAGGATTTTGCTAATATTTTGCTAGTCTGCTATACAAATTTAAATCATTTTTATGGAGGAGGTAATATTCAGGTTGCTTAAATAGGGTTGAAGAAGTGGTCTTGATTTCTATCTTCCTAGGCAGGATTTAGTGGAAGGTGGAGGGATCCCCAAAGATTGTTACTACTTGTACATTTTCCTTGTTTCCTAATATCCAGGCAATTTCTCCTGTCCCTTCCTTTCTTCTTACTTTTCTGTCTCCTTTATTTTATGTTTGTCCCCCTTGGAACAGAAAATCCAATCTGCAGCAGTGTGGGCAAATGGTGCAGAGGTAGAACAGTCTGGCATTGCTACTGCCACCGCCTCCAAGAAAAATGCTCACTGTGGCCAGGGCAGCACCTCAGCTCTGTCATCTCTATGCCAGGTTGGTGGCATGGGTGGCTACCAGGTAGCAGATGTGTGAGTATCAGGGGTGATGGTATACTTAATTTGAGTGCTACGTTCTTGATGTGTTTTATTATTAAATTGTATATATATAAATCATTTGTATATGTAATCACTGGTATATATGCTATACTTTGTAATAAAATGAATATCACATTTTCAAGAAGAAAAATATATGGTAGTAAAAAGAGCAAATATCAACATTGCAGGCAATCTAAAATCTGAACTATATATTTTTAATCACATGGCAGAGAAAAAAGATTGGAGGAAAACACACCACAATGCTAATTGTGTTAAGATTATGGGTATCTTTTTTCTCTTACTTGTTTCCCAAATTTCTGTAATGGCAAAAAAATTATGGTAAGAAAAGTTTCCCCCAAAGAATCTTTAAAAGTAGGATTCTTTTAATTATTTTCAAACTACTTTCATATCTATTATGTCATTTGATTCTTACAATGCCTTTTAGGTAGAGTCAACGTTAGGTAGTTCCAATTTACAGACTGGAAAACTGAGACAATGTGTTTATGACTTGTGCTAAGTCACTCAGTTGGCTGGAAGTAAATCTGCGGGTAAGTCCTGGGTCTCCTGAGACCTGCTAATCTCCGACCTCCAGGACTTCATCTTGGATTAGGGGGCTCCAGGATTCACTCTCTCAAATGGGAATAGCTGCTACCTAGGTTTGGCTCTGTGGACCAAGGTAAGTGTCTATAGTTGTTGATCAACTACACAGAAGAAGTCCCCAAAATGCAACCCATGCCCAGAGTGCTCTGCGACCCTCCTCTCTGGCAGGCCACCAAGTCCATGTGGGTAAAATTCTTAGAAATGTTGAGGGGGGTGATGGGAAGGACAGGCTGTGATTGTGAATCAAGTTGGACGACATTTCTCAACTCTAGTTTTTAGAGGGGAAGGGAGATCACAGAAGTGGGTCTGTCCTTGTGTATTCAGTGCCTTCCCTCTGGTAATCTCTCTCTCTAGCTCTCTTAGGGGAAGTTGCCAAGGAAGGGTTCACAAGGTGGCTTCCATAGAGGGTCCCCATTCAAGATTATCAGAACGGAGCCCAGGGCCTCTCGCTTCAGAAAAGGTGAGAGCTTTAGAAAGAGCAGTGCCTTGCCCAAGAATATCAGAGGCAGAATCAGACCAGAATCCATATCCTCTGCTCCCAGTCCAGGCTTTAGGGTCCACACCACAATGAGGAGACCCCCAGGTGTGTGGCAGAGTTACTGTGCTGGAGAAAAAGGGCTGCTCTCATGGGTTTCTGCCTGGCTTATCCCACTCCCCTCCCCACTGTCATTCCTGGACATGGTTTTGCCTTTATCCACGGCTATCTGCCACTGACAAGGGGGATTAAGTGAGCTCCTGGAAGGAGTCAGGGGTACCCTGAAAGTTCTCCCCGATGCACAAGTAATCATCACAACCAAGGGTCAACTATGTGCCCCATCCACAATGTGTCATCACAACAACCTTATGTGTTAGATGCTATTATTAGTGCCAGTTTTTGGTTGAGGAAATGACTTACCTATGATGACACAGTCACTAAACACTGAAACCAGAATCAATGTGCCTTCCACATTTCAGAGGCTATTGTGTGATGCTGCCCTCATTTCCTGAGGATGCTCGTTTTGGAGACTATTAAATTAGTAATCCTTACATTCAAACTATCTAGAAAGTATGGGCTTTGGAAACAGAATAAAGAACAAGCAAATCTACCTCACTCCTTTTTCAAAGCACAGTAGGCTGAGCCAGGCAGAGGGTTCACAGTAGGCTGAGCCAGGCAGAGGGTTGCTAGTTCCCTGCTGCTTCCCTGGCTGATTTTAACTTGTGTTTAACTTGCGTTTCTAGAGCTCTGTGAGCAAACACAGTCTTGGGGTTTGGAGAACAGAGTAATGAGGGAGAGGAATGTGGGAAGAGACTGTGTGCTGAACTAAGAAACTGTTAAAATCTTTAAATATCTCTTGAACTTTTTCTTTCTTTTTTGCTTTTGGCTCCCTGCAATGTTTTTATGTTTAGAATTGGTTGCCACGAGTGGGCTGTTTTTAGCTGCCTGGTTCCTTCCCCTCCCTTTTTAATTTTTTCCCCTTCCTTTTGCACATGCCCCAGCATGAAGTCTTCAGTTCTTATCTCACTCAGCAAAACATACCAAGGCTGATCTGAATGTGGATTCCCCAGGCGGTTCTCCAGAGTAAAACCTCAGCAATATTCAAGTCTCTGCTTAACCCTCTTTCACTGAGGATTAACCCCTGAAGTAACCGTAGCCAGGGCTTCCTTCTGAGCCTAGAGAGGCATTCTTGGTTTTGTGTAAAGAAGCGTTTGGTGCGGGGAGCTTTTTGAGTCCCTCCTCTACGTGGCACTGCCTGTGTGTGTGATAAGAGTGTGCACATTCAACATTGATGGTGTTGAGTCAGGGTAAAATGAGGGCGCACAGGGCTTAGACATTGATCAACCTCCCCTGGCACAGACCTTGGGAGCGTTTCCCTTCTACTGCTCTTTCCCAGTCTTCCTTCAGCAGGCATTTCACAGTTCTCCCAGGGGTTAAGGGGAGGGAGGCAGGCAGGAGCAGTTTTGGTTTTCCTTGGGCAAGAGTTTCATTCAAGTGGGAGTGGACTTAACTTCTCTGTCAAGATTCTTATCACTTTTAGGGTTTCAGCAAAAACCTGAGTCTGTCCGGTTCAGACTTCTGTGAACAGCTGACAACATTTCTATCCAGGTGGGACTTGGAGATTCAAAACTAAGAAGTATTACAATGAACAAGATTGATAAGAGGAACACCAACAACCTGTTTTAGACTTTTCTTGTAATCACCCTTTTCTTGCATAGTTTAGTGAAGGCTAGTCTGGCTGGTTGTTCGCTGGATGCCCTAAATTGAATTTCCCCTTAAACTTTCACAGATCTGGTTTGGGTCTGTTAATAGGCTCATGGTTTAACCTGTAAACTGTTTAAAGATTCCTGTAGGCGTTTCACAGTAGAAATAAAAGGGGAAAAGCTACATGTGTTCTCCCTCAAATCTCCGTTTCACTTTATAATTGTGTTATTTACTTCAGGACAGTCTGTATGTAAGTAAATACAATAGATGAGCAAAGATTTGATTCCAAAGAACTTGCATTTAAACGCACACGCACTTTCATCCATCCTCCACGGGCCCTCTGGGGTTGTGCTGACGCCCCGGGGGTTACCCGTCCACACGACTGTGGGAGGGCAGGGTGTGGAGGTGTGAAGGGGGTGTGAGGAGGTGTGGGCGCGGGAGACAAAGGATGGGCCAGGGGAGCCGTTACCAGGGTGAAATGTAAAGACAAAACAACCGCCCTCCGTTTCCCACAGCATGCCTTTGGAAATCTGGTCAGGTCCAAAGCGAGGTCTCCGAGGATTCGGTACGGAACCCCAGGGCTCCAGGAGAACTTCCGAGACCGCCCTTCTTGTTGTCCCAGGCCTGAGGGCAGGAGAATGAGCTGAGTGAGACTTGGGCTTGGGGGCAAGGAACCCAGCTGAGAGGGACTCGATTTTATCTGCAGCTCTGAGGGTGACTGCCCCAGACTACTCCCACAATCAGCAGGACTAGAGAGAGGGGTGCCGCACCGCGTGCGTGTGTGTGTGTGTGTGTGTGTAAGAGAGAGAGAGAGATTGCCTGCGACTCAGGCTCGAATCACCGAACTATGACCTTCGATCGGCTCTCTCCCAAGAGGCAGGTGGAAGCAGGTGTTTCTGCCCGTTGGCCGTGTTTCCGCAGCCGCGGGAGCGCGCGGGTGTCCCTCCCAGGCACCACCCCACATTCTTGTCCACATACATTCATCCATCAGCAGCTGGGAAGATCCCCGGTTTTGCCGCTTTCTTAACAGAGATAGTTGGGGTCTGGGAATTAGAACCGGGAAACAGTTTTTAAGATTCGAACCCTGCTGAGGCTTTGGCTCGAATCACTGGCCGCGGGTCCCCCCCTTGGAGGATGGCGGGGATTTCTGCTGGGGGCTCCATTCCGGCTGTGGTCAGTGTGTCTCCATTCTGGGCCGTCCAAGTCCCAGCCTAATACGTTCTGGGCGCAGAAAAACACATGGAAGTTGAAGATGAAATATTGCCGGAGACCCCTCGCCTAGCCCGGCCAGTGGCGACCAAAGCACCTTCCCTTTCCTCCTCCCCCAGGCTACTGGCTTCAGCCCCCTCCTACCCACTCTCGGGTTGCCTCTGATTTCTCCAGGTCTCTCAGCTTTCCGTGTGCTGGTTGGTTTCACTGAGAATTCCCTGTCGATTTCAAACACTTTGTGATTGTAAAAAATTCCGAACCGATACGGTTTACCCCTTGCACACGCCTGGGAGTCGGGTGCCCAACGCGCCCGGAGGTGTTCTTGCGTGTGCGCTGGTGTGGGGTGTGCCGGGCTGCGGGCTCCGGAGCACGGCGCCGGCCGAGCGCTGCCCTCCGAGTTTGGGTTAATGGGCCGGCCAGCTTCTCGCAGTCCCCACTGTGGATATCACACCATGGATACATGGAAGGGTGACTTTGGACACCTCTCCCTCACCAAAAGACCAACGATTCTGCCCCTACGCTGTCCCCTGCCTGAGAAGCAGGAGGCTAGCAGAGAAGGGGGCATTTCCCTGAAGCTCCAGAAAATGACCATGTATTTTATTTTATTTATTTATTTTTTATTAAATCATAACTTTGTACGTTGATGCATTTAGCCACGCATTTTAGAGAAAGGTCGTGCCCGTTTCCTAGCCTCACCTAGACTGGGCCGCGGCCGGGCCCCGCCTCCCTCCTTTCCCCTCCCCCCTCCAGCTGAGGGAGAGATGCCAGCGCGGTGGAGTCATGCCGCTGGCTTGGGCACCATTGGTCATGCCTGGAACACGCAGCGGCGAGTACGCACATCTGGCAGTTGGCCGGGGCTGCGCCGGTCCTGATATGGAGAGAGAGGGCGGGCGGGTGTGTATCCTAGCCGGCGAGATTGGGAGAACGCGCCTCGCCTGGCCCCGCCCTGAGCTTGCATCATCATGCCCCGCCCCCCGCCCCGTCGAGGCCCCGCCTCCTTTCCTCTCTCCGCAGGTTCTCTCGGGAAGCTATTAATAGCATTACGTCAGCCCCCGACTGGTAACCCGGAGTAAACGACTGCCAGCGAGGGCTATAAAAGGGGTGATGCAACGCGCTCCAAACCACAGTCGCACGCAGCCAGGCGCGCACTGCACAGCGCTCTCCCTACGCCGCCGCGAGTTCTCGGTGCCCGCCCGCTGGCAGGACAGACGGACAACCGGACCCCGTCCCGACCCTGCCCGTCCTCCGGATCGTGGCCGCCCCGAGCGGAGACTGGAGGTGAGCGCTGGAAGCTGAGTGAGCGAGCGCGCCGAGGGCGGCTGGCTTTCATTCCCTTACGCCCCTCTGGTTACCAGTACCCCGACCCCCGCTCCAACTCCTGACCCGCGCCCCTAGCCTACGACTTCGCAGTAACTCTGGCTGAACTTCGTCCAGCCACTGCTGCTCTTCAGCGCTTTGGAAAGTTTCCCGCAAAGTGAAAGAACTAACTTTCTCTTTTGACTTGGGGCGCGAAAAGTTCCTGGTGACGGAGGAGGTCGGGCGTCCACTCCCCAACCGACCTCGGAGCACCGCTTCTTTCCGCTGTCGGCGCTTACTCACCCAGCTGGGAGAGGGCGAGATGTGGGTGGGCGGTGGCGCGCGCGGGAGTCCCAAGCTCTCCGCTTGCTCTCCAGCCTAGCCCTTCCATGGCCACCCGGCACCGCCACTCCCAGGCAGATCGTTCCCGAGATCCGCAGAGGGGCTCGGAGACCGGGGCTCTCGGAAGCTCTGTCCCAGGCGCCGAGCGCAATGAATGGGGAAAGGGCGGGCGGGCGCCGCACGCGCGGCCGCTGGGAGTCGCTCTGTGCGCCCCGAGGGCTCGGCCGCAGAACCGCGTAAGGAGCCCAGAGCGAAAGTTATTTGGGCTAGGTTTGGCTGTCCTGGGCGGAAGGCTGGGAGGACCACAGGCTCCGGACTCTCCTGCGATTTTCTCTTATACAGAGTGTGACTCCCCACTCTGGCTTTTCTTTAGGGGGCGGGGGTCTGCGGATTTCTCTACTTGGCGATCTTGGAGACCCGCCGTGGGGAAAAGCGAGGGTGGGGAGCCAGTTGTACAGATATTTGAGGGAACGGTTTTGTGGTCTTGCCAGCACTCTGAGACCTTATACTGCACTTGATGTCCTTGACCGCAGCATCCTCAGCTGGGAAATATGGACACATAGACACTAGCCGCCTCCCCGTCCTTTGGAGAGCACGCTGTGGTGGTTGGACCAGATAACCATAGGTCCTTTCTGGCTGAAGATTTTCAAATGTTAAAGTGGTATCATTGACACAAAAGGGGCCGGTGAGGGGGACTGAGTGAGGTGTGTCTCCACCGAATGTCATTCAGTCTCCCAGACAGTGGGGGAAGAGGACACTTCTCTGTGGGGCATCTCGTCCATCTCCCTGACTTTCTTCCCATCGGATTGGTTCTCCTCTGCTCTCTCCTTCATTTTCATCTATCCTCTACTTCCTTTCCTCCTAATCATTTTATTTCCCCTAATTTCATCGCATAAATCACATCTGCTTTCTTACAAATAAAAGAGTTACTAAATTACTAACTTTTTGAGGGACCTAGAAGAAAAATGAGAGATAGGAGATCTGGATATTCTCCCAATGTATCCCTTGCAGTGTGGGCAACAGTCACGTTTTCTGTCTGGAGTTTCTGTCTCCCCAACGTAAAATGAAGGTGAAATTGGTATTAGTGTTCCTCTTGTTTTGCAGTTAGCATTTGTTGTAGAATAATAATGCTACAACATATTGGCTCTTGCTTGGAGGTTATTTGGTCCATGATGGGTAGGGTAAGGGTTGTAGGTGTTGTTGTCTGGATGGTTTTGGAGACAGGAAAAGAAGGCAGTGCCCTAGGGCCACAGCACCCAGCATGTGTGGCAACTTTGGGAGCCTTTAAACCTCTCCTGTTATAACCCCACCCTTCCCTCTCTTCCTCCTTGCTCATTATTATCTAATTCCTTTCTCTCCACAGCCCCTTTCTTCTGTAACCCCTTTATATCTTATTTCTGTCAAAGTCTCCTCTGTGATCAGTGCCATGTGCTAGGACTGCTGGCCCTGGCTGGTGGCTGTGTTCTCACACTTCGCCTCCATGGTTGACGACACCTCATGATGCATTTGGGATGGAGTGAAAGGAGCAGTGGGTGGGTGGTCAGCAGATCAGCAAGGGTGGGGTCATTTACCACCCTTCAGCAAGTCACTTTACCTCCCTGGACCTCAAATTACTCAATTACAATATGAGGATCTGCCCTAGATGGCTCTAATATCAGCTGTTCTATGATTCCCATTTGGAGGATTCCATGATTCTTTCCCTTGTAAAATGAACTGGGCATGGAACAGGGTCAGTAGCTCCCAATTGTTATCCAGTGAGGGAAGGAGGAAGGACATAGGACACCACAGAAATTTTTCTAGGGAGGAATGGTTTCATGTGTGAGGTTTCCTTCTCTCTCAAGTACTTGACACCAGAGGAGAAATGCTGGTGTCAGCTAATAGCCAGGTGAAATTTGCCTGGTGTCAGGAACCTAGGGGTCAGTCCAAGCTCAGAAAAGGCTCTAACTCACCTGAATTTCTTGAGGGTTACAGTTAATTCCTGACTAATAGGGCTTAACAACAGAATGAATTTCTCCTAAAATGGGGGAAGTGGAATTACCTTGATAACGGGTACTCGTGTACATGTTAATTTCATGTGTTCTTCCCAGTAGCCCTTTGAGGGAATCGGGGAAGGCAAGGATGAGGACGGTTTATGGACAAGGAAACTGAAGCCCATAAAGCTTTGGTGACTTGTTGGTGGGTGCTCAGCTTGTGAGTGAAACTCTTTGGCCGTGAGACCCACACTTCCACTTGTAACCTTCAAGCTGGCTGGAAGAAAGACCAAGATATGAAGAGTTAATGAAAGACCGATATTGACTTCTAGTACCATAAAATAGTGAGCACTGCTTCGTGGAAACACATGAAAATTAAAAGTGAAAATTCAATGTAGTCGTAGCTACTAGGAAATAAATCTGGGAGCTGAATTTCCAGTTATAGAAATACATGAGAAAAGTTTCACTTTCTTAAAAATGTGAAACTACCAATGATGTGACATAATTTCTGATTGGAAATAATGAAGCAGAAGCAAAATGCAATTTCTTTGTAGAAGGTGTGAACAATTTTATGATCAACTCAGATCATCTGAGGCTCCCCCCACCCCAAATAATTTTTTCTTCAGTGAAGGGGATGTTAGAGGATCTCAACTTTCTGAAAAATTGTCTGAAGATTTTGCTTCATTTCCTTGTGGGGACTCAGCCTGAGTCTAGGCTGAATCTTAAGAGACTGAAAGTTTCCCAAGAGACAGAGATTTTGCCTAATGCAGAGAAAGCCCAGATCTATACAGATACATCTACTTTACTTTCTAAAAAGCTTTTAACATTGTTACAACCCGTTTCTGTCCCCCAAAAGCCCACCCAATGCTTTTCATAAAAGCATTCCATGCCACTGACGTTCTTCAGTTTCCTTCATCAGACCTGCTTACTGTACACTGTTGGGGGTGGAGGGTGCATCCCAGCAGACCCCAAGCCCAGATAGTTCATTAATAAACTTAGCTGGGTGGCAAAATGGAACTATATTCAACTATGGTAGAATTCAACCTACCAGTCCTCCAAACAAAGGCCACCCCAGTGGTGGCTCTGAATTCTATCCCTGAACTATTAGCTTTTAATAAAGTTGGAAAGGAAGGGGAAATGTGAATGCGTTGGAGAATCTTAAGCCTCTGGCTTTAGAAGACAACTATCTCAGAGTTTATCACCTGACAGAGAAAAGTATCCTCCCAGCATCCCAAGATTATAGGATTAAATTGAGAAAAGAACTTTAGTCCTGACTCTTGACGCAGGACTTTGGGAAGAAAATTACATGCATTTCCTGGGTTTCTTTGACTAGTCAAGGGTGGCCCTCGCTGGCCTGGAATTCTTGCTTTCATTGGTGTGTCTCACATCTCCAGGAGGAGTTAGAGGTCAGGGTGTTCTATTCAGAAGCATTTGAGATCAAAGAGGGTGACCATCCACCCTCCCAGCTGGACCCCAGAGAGCCAGCCCTGGCCTGGAGAGGTCCCTGGGAGGCCCTGTAATAGTGTAGCTCCTAGTTGAAGAACGTTTCCCAGGGAATATTCAGGTACTGTTTCTTCAGTTTCTCATACAACTCTATGGAAAAATAGGGTGATTGTTATTAGCACTCTTTACCAGAGAAGAAAAGGCCACTGGGAGGCATAGTGATGACAGGTAATAGAGTAAGTGTGCTTCGGATCTTCATCTCCTGCAATAAAGACGCACTTAAACGTATTCCCAGAATATAGGCAGCAGCCTGAGTGAGCACCTGGGATCTGAAGATGACACTTCATTGAACAGAGTCCAGTGTTCCCCACGGGTCTGTGCCTAGTCTACTCCTCATCGCTTCAGTTTCAGGCCCTCTACCCCAGTGCCTGCACCACCACCCCAAATAAATTTGCTCTATTTGGGGGAGGGGGTTGCAATATAAAATATTTGGCTTTGTGATACATAATAATATTTGTTTATTTTTGCAATGTGTAAATTAAGGGCATAGATTCTGGATCCAAACTAACCTAATTCCAAATCCTGATGCTGCCCCTTATTAATATCATGACTTTGGGCAAATTACTTAGCTTATCTGAACATCAGTTACCTCATCTAGAAAATGGGGCTAGGACCTAACTCACTGGGTTCTGGTGAGGATTCAATGATATGGTGCACATAAGGTTTCTGGGCTGAAGGAGGCACTCCTTCCCTGTCAGAGATGAGCCTCGTCTGGCCGGACTTGGCTAATGAACACCGATCTATCACCTGATTGAAGAGAGATGCCCCCGTGGGTTTCCTGTCCAGACAAGGCCTACTCTCGTTGCCTCTTGAGAACTGACTACAGGGGTGCAGGAATGGTCACTGGAGCGAGTACATGGCAGGGCAAGACTCATGGGGAACTATTCCAAATTATAGTCATGGCACTGTTACTATTTCTACCCTTTATTTTCCTTTTGTCATCCCTTTGGGCTCACTGAACTACAGAATGATAGAGACAGGACTTTGTACCTCAAAGGCCATTTGATTCAAACACCTGTCTTCATTTCATTTATTCAGCTGGGCAGTGTACAACTGGTCAGCAGGCAGTTTAAGCCAGGTGCTGGGCCAGGTCTAGAGTAAAGCGACAGTAGAAATGCCTGCTCTGGAGGAGCTCTCCGCCATCTGCCAGATGCAGGCTGAGTGTCAGAGAGCCGAAGCCACTGGCCCAAGTCACTGCTCTCTAGAGCCAGAGCCACTCCAAGGTCTCCTTGTGCCCCAACCCGAGCCTCTCCTTACACCACAGACCCGAATAACACCCTCTGAATGTCCAAATCTTAGTTCCTTACCTTGCTCTTCTCAGAGGTCTTTTATTCACCTTTAACCTTAAAAATCCTCACCACTCATCCCCTGCCAAGGACTGGAGTAAAGAAACACACCTGGCTATCCTCGTTCCTATTACTTGGATCCAGCTTCTGGGGTGAGGAAGAGCATTTTTAAAAAATCAGTGAGAACATTGTGGAACCTCACTTTCAGTCTCTTTTTCAAAAAGAAACTTGGAAGGTACCTGAAATCAAGTTGGATCTATCAGAAAATGAAGGAAAAGGGAGGAACGGGGGGATCATTGCTTAAAGGATGTTTTTGCTAAATTCAGGGGTCCCCCCATTCCTCCCTTTTCCTTCATTTTCTGATAGCTCCAACTTGATTTCAGGTACCTTCCAAGTTTCTTTTTGAAAAAGAGACTGAAAGTGAGGTTCCACAATGTTCTCACTGATTTTTTAAAAATGCTCTTCCTCTTTTAGGACTGTTTGAGGCAACATTCGCACATATGCACACCAGCCAAACCTAATAGTTCTTCTGACTTCAGAATAGCCTGAAACATCAACTCCTATAAACTTCAATTAGGAATTTTATCCATGTCCCTGAGCTGTGTATTGTAAGAACCTGTTTTACTCAAGATGAGAATGGCATGAAATGAAAATAGAAAGAAGCCCAAGGGCTCATGGAACTTTCCTCTGAGAACAAGGTTCGGGTGGTGGCAGTTGTGGGATGGGAGGGACGCTTCACCCCATGCCCCAGGACCCCTGAAGCAGTTTGGGTTTCAATGTGTCTTTCAGCAAAATGATGCTTCAACACCCAGGCCAGGTCTCTGCCTCGGAAGTCAGTGCTTCTGCCATCGTTCCCTGCCTGTCTCCTCCTGGGTCACTGGTGTTTGAGGATTTTGCTAACCTGACACCCTTTGTCAAGGAAGAGCTGAGGTTTGCCATCCAGAACAAACACCTCTGCCACCGGATGTCCTCTGCGCTGGAGTCGGTTACTGTCGGCGACAGACCCCTTGGGATGTCGGTCACGAAAGCGGAGGTGGGTGTTCATTCTTTCAGCACATCTGTCACACAGCCACCACGTGTCGGGTGTGTTCTAGGCAGGGGGGTATAGTTGGGAGTAATACAAACAAAACCCTCAGAGAGCTGACCTTCTCCTGGGAGGAGACGATCAATACAGGGCATGGGTGGGTACATAACGTGAGCGATGGGTGCAAAGGGGAAGACTAAAGCCGGGAGGGGACAGGCAGCCTGGAGAGGGGCGGGGCCGCTGCTCTGGGAAGGCTTCACTGATAGTGACCTTTGAGAGACAGACGGAGCAATGGGGAGATCTGGCAAAAGAAATCAAGGGCACCAAGGTGGGAGTACGGTTAGTGCAGGGCGGGCTTTGTGGTGGGGTGGAGTGTGGAGGTAGGAGCAAAACAGGGCCGTGTCTTATGTACAGCAGGGTTTCAAAGTAGAGGAGCATGCCCTGGGCACCATGCTGAGAATGAATGGTAGGGGTAGGACTGAGGCAGAGTGTAGCAAAACAAGCCTGTGGCCTTTGTCCACATGAGCGCAGGAGGTCCTGGGCAGGGTGGGCACAGTGGAGCTGTGAGGAGTGGTGGGCTTCTGGATCTGACCTGAGGGCAAAGGTGATTTACTGATGGACTGGCTGTAGGTGTGAGAGAGAGGACTTGAGGGTGACTCCCAGTTTTCTGGCCTGCACAGCCGTACAAATGGAGTGTCCATTTGCTGCTGTGATTGGGGCTATGGGAAGTTGGGTGAGGGGCAGAGCAGAAATTGTGTCCTGTTCTACACGCCATTCGAGATGTCCAGCAGGCAGGTAAATACATGGGTCTGGAGTTCAGGGGCAAGTCTGAACCACAGATAGAGAGTTTGAATTCATCAGCATATAAATAGCATTCAAAGCCATGAGTTAGAATGGAGTCACCTTCTGTGTGAACTGTTCTAAAGCAAAACAGAGGGTGGTGGTCATTTTCATTACTATCAGGACCCAAGTGTCCAGATGGTGGGACAAGGACTAGGCCTCCACTCCACCCTTCCCTGTAGCAGTGCCTACAGCCTTGGTACCAGCTGATGCTCCAGATTACTTCTGTCTCAAACATTTGCATTATCCCCACTTGGCAACCCTGTATAAGGCACCTGGAATAACAAACATGGTGAGACATCTGTGAGGTGGTTGCTGGTGATGCTTCAGAGGCTCAAGAATGTCATATAGGCCAGGCAAGGTGGCTCATGCCTGTAATCCTAGCACTCTCGAAGGCTGAGGTGGGCGGATTGCCTGAGCTTGGGGGTTTAAGACCAGCCTGAGCAAGAGTGAGACCCCATCGCTACTAAAAAATAGAAAAACTAGCCAGACATTGTGGAGGATGCCTATAGTACCAGCTACTTGGGAGGCTGAGTCAGGAGGACCACTTGAGCACAAGAGGTGAGGTTGCTGTAAGCTATGATGCCTCAGCACTCTACCCAGGGTAACTGGAAAAAAAAAGGATGTCATAGCCAAGGCCCTGCCTTCTCCTTGGCCTTTCCCTCAAGATTACAAGATAGGAGTGTTTCAAGCTTGATTGTAGACTTTGGGCAAGGGGAAAGTGGAATTGCCCCAAAAGAACTGAATTTAAATGGAGAGTAGTTAAGAGTCTTTATGAGTCTATAATGATTCCTGCTTAGGATCCATCAAAGGCTTAAATGAGATGGGATTTATTAAGGGTCCAGTACAGGCCTAGCTGATAGTTAGCATTCAGTGAATGGTAGGTACTAGGGACTAAAGATGCTGAATCCATAGACATCATTGGTGCATGAGCTGTACCCCCAATTAACCTCAGGGGAGTTCCCAGAAGGAGGCACCATTCCCCACAAAATGTTTAATGGTGCCAAGTCCAATACTGGACAGTACGCAGTGGACCCTGAGATTGTTTTTTTTTTTCTACTTAGATATCTTAAGGTCACAGGAAGCAATAAAAGTATTAAGGTTCCCATAGAAAGAAAGAAAGCATTTTGGAAAGATATTTGGAGGGTTCTGCAGAGGAAGAAGAGGCGGCCTGGACACTGCAAAGCAGTTTATATGCACTAACTAATTTCACCTTCATACCACCTATACTAGGTAGATAAGGTTATTGATCCCGCTGTACAAATGAGGAAACTGAGGCTCAGAAGAATTTGGTAACTTGCCCAAGGTCTTGCAGCTATTGAGTAATGATGCTGAGATTCAAAGCCAGTTTAGTCTAAAGACTAAATGTGTGCTGTCTGGTTCTGAGATCCAAGATGTGGAAGATGAAAATTGCTCTCACCGTATTTACCCCTTGAGCTTTATTTCCCTAAATTGGAAGCCGTCCTGCCTCAGTCCAGCAAAGAAGGTGTCATCTAAATCAAAAGAATAGTAAGAAGTCAGACATGAAGTGATGATGGCATCTCAGGAACTCTTTGTTTTGAGGTGTGGCTCCCACACTCTTCTCTTTGTCCAGAGCAAGGACAGGGACATGAAAGGGTCTGACACTGGCAGCCTATGCCGTCACCCACCCAGCTCACTACAGGTGTTTCATCCCATCTGGACCCTAGCTCTAAGCCATATCCAGTGGCTACATGCTGCTAATTTCCTATAGATCCATAGACAAAGTCAAGATCTGAATTTGCTTCCCTGGATGACCAGATCCCAAAGCAGAACAGAGTTTTATCCTTTTTCGTTGCTGTTGTTGAGGATTCATTGAGTTACAGAGAACCAGGTTACACTGATTGCATTTGTTAGGGCTGGGGTGAGGCGCAAGGGAGATCTGTATTTATCTGTCGGCTGGTGATGGTTCTCGTTTATCACCTGCAGATGGCGCCCACGCCATGGGCTGATTAATGCCACGCTGGCTGGGAATGGGCTCAGGTGCTTCCTTTCCAAGCGTTCCCTGGGCTTCTTCCAAATTGTGATACTAGTATTGTGCAGGTGAAGATAGAGATGGATGGGACTGCCTTTGGGTCTCGAATCAAAAAAGAGGTAGAGAGAGGGTGGCTAGGTGAGGATCCTGAGGTGATTTTTAGTTCTAGGGAAAAGAATATATTTACCAAGCAGAATCTGTTTCCAGCTTCAAATGATTACAGTTAGTAACAATAGTTATCAATGTCCTCATTTCAAACTTCAAATGCGTTTTTAAAGTAGTTTTTTTTAAAAAAAAAAATTTGATGCTAGGCATGGGTAGCTCATCCCTGTAATTGCAGCATCTTGGGAGGCCAAGGGAGGATCACTTGAGCCTAGATCACTTGGGAGGATCACTTGAGCCTAGAAGATTGAGACCAGCTTGGGTCTCAATCCAGTGAGACCCCCATCTTTATTTATTTTTTTTTTTAATTTTATTAATTTATTTTTTTTTTATTATAGATAAAAATATGCACCATAGATGTGGCCCAACCCATCACCCTCCCTCCACCCAAACCTCCCCCCTCCCTTCCCCTTCCTTGGTCCTTTCCTCATAGTCTTGTGGTATAGTTG